>JALIZH010012212.1:0-45473 GCA_030522465.1 Rhipicephalus appendiculatus
TACGGCGCTTTTCGACTTAGCGGTTGACGCTCGCGTGTTCAGGTTTAATGGGCGGTGTACACTCACACAGGGGAACTTGAGGGAGTACTTGAAGAGCAAGGGCAACTGCATTACTCTCGCCAGAATTCTTTAACTCCGTGGGGGAGTAGCGCAAGAGTTAGCCGCCGAACGTACTCTTTCCTTGAAGGAAGAAGTAAAGAGGCTGCGAACGCTCCGCTACTCAGACGGGTTCCCAATCTATGCAACTCTCGTGCCGATGCGGCGTGAATGGGGTCTGGTACTCCGTCTTTAGCAATGTAGCGCCTGCATCTGACCGTAGGCGACGCCTCAAAGCAATATAACTGTCTCGTAACCATACGCATTTGAGCGTAGACGCCACAGATGCAAGTTTATTGCGTCAACTTAGTAGAATAACTTTCAGTGATAACAAAAGTATGGTTTTGTGATTGTGGACGATTTTCCGAAAACGCCAACAGCGGCACCTTAGAAGCAAGGAGCAGCGCCAACTTCTAACCCCTCGCCAAAAATTAGTTTATGGCACAGGCTAATTGCCACTAGAGTAACGTAGACACTCGAGACATTCGTAAAAAAAAAAAAGAAAAACTGCCTTACAAAAAAGAAAAAAAAGACTTCACCAGCAGAATTCGACCTCGCCACCTCCCGATTACCAGGCGAGTACTAGCTCTACCACCACGCAACGTCTCACAGCGCTGACTACCACCGTAAACAAACTGATGAAAACAAAACAAGCCGTTTCGCTTCACGGGTCGCATTCTCAACACAGACGCGATTGTCTTTCCCAACTAAACCTTGCGTCTTCTGAGATTAAAACTGCTGCCAGCCACGCATGACATGCGGCTATGGCCAACAGCGCCAACTTTCGTTCAGAATCATAACATGGAAAACAAAATATACAAAAATTACAAGGATCTGGGGGCGGATTATCAGCTGTTACTGCCGAGTACAAGAGCCGTTTCTCGCTCTTTCCGTTGGTTGACGTGCACAGAAGCTTTATGTCGACTGTAATGTCGTTCGATAAGTACGCGCGTATTTGATTGAATAATCTGTATTTGCTTGTGCAAGCGACGATATGCTAGTGCAGCAGCTGTGTCAGTGTGCAGATTTGCATTGCTATACCGATAGCTGCAACTACCTAACCGATCGCTAAAAATCAAATTGAATGCGCAGGAAAGTATGCTTCATGTTACTTCAATAAGGCGTACCAAGTGACAAGCCTGCGTTTTCACGTATGAGTCAGCGAAGTGCCGAGGAGTGCGCCCGGCGGCTATCTGCGGCGGCCTGTGTGCACTGGCTGAAAGCGCGTCGCATCGACGCTCATCGCTCCTTGTGCGGACACCGTACGCAAGAACCAATGGTTCAGTCAGGTTAATCGATACCAAAGCTGTACTGTACAGTCATTATTACTCCGCGGAATCGCGTATCATTAAGCCCAGAAGCGCCGATGACACGTACACGGACTCGGCCGGTACGCTAGGCCTACCTTCGCTGGGAGTCGTACTCGTACGGGTCGTATTTGGTTGGCCCGATCTCGGCGCAAGTGGCTCGCGAAGGTTGAGGTTTGCGCATTTCTCAAGCCTCTTACTATCCCATTAAAGTGTAGCCGAGGTAAGCAAAACTGTAAGGATTGCCAGAGATGCGCTTGAGTTGTAGTTTTGCCGACCGGCGTTGTTTTTCTGGCGTACTTGTAGTACATGCCGCAGCACCGCAAATCGGATCGGACGCCGGATCGTAACGTTCGTAGATTATTCCTTGGCCAGCTCTGCTGAAAGATTGTCCCAACTATATTTGTAAGCGCGTAGCTACAGCTCCCATACTTAGGCATTAGCGGCTGAACTACATTGAGCCGATATGACAGAATGCCAGCTGATAATTGAAATTTAACGAAAATTGCGTTGATTGTTATGTAGTTTTTATAGTAAAAGGCAGACGTGCCTACAGTGATCCTAACTATCACCAGATACTTACACGGGCTCGGCGTATGTTTGTCTTTCAATACGCACAATAGAGATGTTGCGCCACCGGCACTAGAAGGGGCCAGACATCATGGGTATATATACCGGTTGCTGAACATAAGGTTGTCCGTAGCGCGAGCGTATATGTTCAGTGTTGCTGTGTTGTGTACGATTGTAATGTGTGTGTCGATGCCTGTCCCGTATATGTGACGTAAGCTTAAAAAATCTCAGCCTGTTCACTGTTAGATTGTAAAAAATGCTCAACAATTTTTTTTTTTACATTAGTCCTAGCAGAAAGAGTGATTCTACTCTTGGAGGGAGTTGATGCACTCTAGCCAGACCAGATTATAAAATTCTGTGACAGAGTAGCGTAACTCCCGCAGAGAGTGTATGCACTCCATTTCAGAAGCGTGACTTTACTCTGGCGAGAGAGCTTGTTCACTCTCGCTCAGCCAGAGTACCAGAACTCTGTCGGGGAGAGTGTGCCTACTCTGTGCAACAGAGAGTTCTCAAGCACTCCTGAAAAGAGAGTGAAATGTGGGACAAGCGTTTACTCCCGCAAAGGGAGTCGCTGGCACTCTCTTGGGGCTGTGAGTGTACTGTTGCACGTGGCGCATGAAGATCTCTGTTCTAAACATGTCCAAGCGACCTTTCGTTTTGACTCTTCAGGTAGAGCAGTGTGTAGGTGGAAAAGGCGGGTGTCTTCAATGCAATAGACACATTGAGATTTCAACATGGTTTAATGCCTAAAAACGGGCCATAGTAATGATATCAGCGGCCTTTTTGTTTTTAAGTTTGAGAATGCAAGATTTTCACCAAATAGGCGAAGTATTGTTTGCGATAGCAGTACATCAGACAGCTATACAAAGTAAGGTTCACAGTTTCACTGGTCCTACACGCTGAAATCAATGTTTGCTTACGAATGAAATTAGCAAGCTTTGCGTCAAGCACGCACAGACAAACATGAACACATTTCGCTTAAATTTCGCGAACACCGGTATATACAGCGCTGGTATGATGGACAGCACAAACAGAAGGAAGCAAACGTTTCGCGTTGTTTCTGGCTTCTGGGTGGGGCTTTTCTTTCGTGTCTTTTTTGTTGCGCAACCCTACTCAACTGATGGACCACTAACGTGCCCAGAATGCTCCTCTTTTGAATAACGTCACTTCCAACGTAAGATTCGCAGAGACAGTGCACACGAAGTGACCAGCCTCTTAGATCTTAGCATGAGGATCACTCGGTGCTTGTGGCACCAAGAAGACTGGAATCAAAAAGAAAGGCAGGAAGGGGAAGATGGAAGCTTCAGACGAGAAATTCGTAAACAAGGTTTGTGGGCTGAAGCCGACGTTTCGACAAGTGAACTTGTCTTTTTGTAGCCTTGAAGAAGACAAGCCCACTTGTCGAAACGTTGGCTTCAGCACCCACCCACTGTTTGCGAATTTCTCATCAAAAAGACTGGAGTGACACACTTTCTACGGGCGTGAGGGCTGTAGACCGGGTGAAACAGAACCTCGGTAATTGTATAGTGGTTCTGGAACGTAAAGCTTTAGAATACTATGTTTTTTTTCAATGTAATGAAGGCAGCGGGCACAGGGTCCGAACAAGACAGAAGAGGAAGATCTCAAAGTATTATCGTTGCCCCGCTTCGATTAAGCCATTGTTGTAGATTAATCAGTGTTTCGTTGTGTCAATTCCTTCGTGTAAAACACCCCAGTTAGTTTGAACATTTTGTGAACTAGCGGCCGACAATTTTGAACTGAAAGAAGTCCTTGGGCTGTCAGTCACGTCGCTGTCAACAACATAGAAACACATTCTTTCAGACACAGTAGCAACATTTTTACAAAGAAAAATGAGCGTAAGCGTTCTCAGTTCTATTTCGCTTTGATAAATGGTCTTGAACAGATGTGCATTTAAATTCCCGGCCAAGTATATCTTTATCCTTGGCACGTGCATGGTGCGTAGGCGTTGTACTGCTCCCCCCCCCCCTTTTAAAAAAAAAAATGAGGTTTTGAATGTGGCTTCAGTGGTCGGAACGTCCGCGATGGAAATAACTTTGAAACTACGGGCACTTAAACATCCCGCGACACCGAGCGTGATGAAAAAGCGCTCAGAGTTTTTTCTCCTCACCCATTCCTTTCGCTCTGCCGTCTAATAGTATTGCCCGAACTAAGGAATTATCGAAGCTAAGGAATGATTCAATTTTATTTGATCTTCCCTGCTATTTATTGTGGTATACACTACGCAATCATCAGCCAATAATCTCATCCGTACAGCTGGATAAACGCATGACTGAATACCATTTATGCAGATCAGGAATAGTAGTGGCACAAGCACTGAATCCTGCGGTACACTAGAGTAAACGTCCATGTAATCATTACGGTTTCATTCAATGGTCGAGTGCTCATTCTTTTTTCTTCTACGTTCATGAGAGGCGGAACTACGTGCGGTGTACAACCAACACGCGTGCTATTTCGAACATTTTGTGCTTGAGTCGACAACTTGCGACGCAGACAGTCCATTACGACAGTACCTACCGACACACATCGTTTCTTCCAATAAGCATTGGAACACTTGCCGTTGGATACGTTGGCTCTTTCACGCGCCTCGCGAGCAATACACCTTCCCAAATATCGCTTGGTGTTTAGCTAGTCGAATGCGTTGGCAAATGCGCTATCTGGATTTTCTCGAAAAACGTCACGTTCAACACAAATTTTCAGGAGCGCGCAAGCTTTACGCCTGACCAACACACGAAAAAGGTGCCGCTGAATTCACGAAAACAGCATGCCACAAGCAGTTCCACTAAGCACGTGTAGACAGACGATGTGTGCGCGGGGCATAAGGCCCGATGGCACCTTTTTGCAGCGCTTCAGCTTTATCGCAAAAAGAGGGCAGTAATCTCCCCTCGGCGTTGGACAGGTTCAGATGTATGACGGGAAGGGCGTCTCAAAACGAAGCGGCCGGTCACGTAGCCGTCGTGTTCACCTTTGCATCATTGATTTAACATTTTTGCGCTCTTCGCGTTGATGGCGTGGGTCTATCCGACCGTTTTTTACGTGTAACAAGTAGCAAAGCAAAAACACTCTGGAATGTGCGCGAGCATTTGCAAATCAGCCATGGGTCAGGACAACACGGACATGTCTGGTGTGCTGCATCGCTGTTGCAACGAGCTACTCTGGCAATTCTTCGCTTTCTTCAGAGTGGCGTACATCCAATATCGCACCTGTTCTTAGGAATGCCGAAGACAGCGCTAAATGTCCCCTACGGGTAAGTGCAACTCTCTCTTGAGCAAATTATTTGCTTGGGTTTCCCTTTTGCGGCGTGCGTTTACCTAAATGCAGGCTTATGCTTTACTACAGGTCACAGATTGGTTGCCTCAGTAAAACAGATTGCCACTCTCTATTTCGTTCGCCGCCACTGTTGGTTTAGGTTAACGTTCAAATTTATGCGATGCTTTTATGAACCAGCGTTGTAAAATGCCGTGTTGCATTTGCGTTATGCTGTTTGCGGGGCGGGTTATTTGGGCTGATATCAGCAATCATGAAAAATCATACCGACAAAAGAATCAATCTTTCTTGCTATCGCAATCTTGATACCACGGATGTACTTGACGAGCACTGCAATTACAGAACACAAACTGCTGCACTCAGGGGTAGCCGTCGACAAGTCGACAAGTAATGGTGACAACTCCTTCGTTTATTTTTTTTATTTCAATAATAATAATAATAATAATAATAATAATAATAATAATAATAATAATAAATAACCAAGTGCCTCAGACGATGACTTAATGCACGATAGTTCGTTTTCTTATTTTTTTACATCATGAGTGCTGAGGTTCAGCCTTTTTCGTGTGACGTAACGATGCAAAGCGCTTGAGCGAACTAGGACAATATAGGCGAACACAACAGCTAACGTTACGATCGGAACTTAACACGTAACTTCATGGTGCTCATTATGGCTAATGCCACTAAACTACAGCAAGACGAAAGCTATGCCTTTCACTCAGCTTGCCTTATTTTCCCCATTGACTTGTAAAGCGAGCGACTGCGAACTGATACCAACGTAGAAGCAGCCACGGCAAAAAAAAAAAAAAAAAGAAAAAAAAAAGGAAAAAACAAAAAAAAAGAAGAAGAAAAAAAGATTAGTAGAAGCGACTCTTGGCCGGAACGTTCACAATTCTGCTAATGTTTATCTGCCACGACTTTAACCTCCATGACTTTTTCCTGGTACCTACCGCTATCCTTCCTCGCCGGGACCCTGATAGCGAAGTAAAACAGATAATGTGCCATTCTAAGCACAGCGCTGAACCTGTCGTACTGCGCACATCAAAGATGCAGCCAATTGCCATTGCACATCGTTACAGAAACAAACATGAGAACATTTCAATAATTTATCCTGATAACATTGAACCAACCACCTTTGATTGATGTTTCAATGGTTTGTTCGGCGCATTCATATTTTGCACTTTTATTCAATTTGCTGTAATATACTTTGTCTGTGTGCTTCTTTCATTACCGAACTTTGTACGTCTTTTTGACTGGTGTTTATTTTTTTCGTTCATCCATGAACAGCTTGAGTTATTACGGTTGCGTGTTTTTCATTTAACGTATAGATGGTTATACCCATTCTTGTACGTTAATATATGTTTTGTATGAATTCGGTACAAGCTCCTATTTGTACCAAACACCCCCGTGTAATACCCTCAACTCGAGGGGCATCAGGGTAACGTAAACTAAATAAATGAATGAATGAATAAATAAAATTCATCACCAAACACCTGGATTTAAATGCAAAGTTAGTGTGGCTTGACTTATGTGACTCTTTTTATCGAATTTGTGGACCGTCACATTGGTGCTTCTTTTTCTGTTTCTTTGCTAGATAGCTTGCACATGAGGCCGCGGTAGCAGCTTCATAACGTACTGGTTCACCAACATGGCGGCCTTGATGACGTAAAACCAGCTTAATCACATCGCGCCTAAAGGGCCCCTTAACCACTCCCACTTCAAAAGAGAGCCAGTGCCTTATTTCTCGCCTTCGCTACCCTTCCTACAGCGCTATTTTCTCCTCGCCAGTAATTTCTTCATAAAACACGCGGACAATTTCAACACTAAGCGTTGAGCCTATAGCAGGGTTCCGCAGTTTTCGGCTACACGCTGTTATCTCTACTTCCTCAGTCAAAAACGCACAGAATGAAGTGAAATCAGTTGGTCGAGCAAGATAGCCACGCGAGACAAAGCAGAATGGCCGTGCGACTGCATGGTGAATTAGGGTGCGAAAAAAAAAACCGCTGCGCGGAACTCGCAGCACAGCCACAGCGAAAGCTGGAAGAGCGGCCTTTCTAGGGCCTTTTTTAAACATTATTGGGGCAACTACAACAACCGCACTTGAATGGTACCCACTACGCCATAAATCACCATAATTTTTGTGTAGTGGGGACATAGGTCGGCAAAACATGTAGAGCTCACTCATACTCACTCATGAAATATGTTTTGCCCTTGGGACTCACTCGGACTCAGATTCACCAAACTTTTCCTCAACCGGACTCACTCGGACTCAGATTCACGAAAATTTTTTCCCAGCCGGACTCACTCGGACTCAGACTCACGAAAATTTTTCTCAGCCGGATTCACTCAGACTCAGACTCACGGCTCCATCTGAGTCTTAGTGAGTCTGAGTGAGCCGACTCATGAGTCCATTAGCGTATAATTGGCTTCTTCAAACTTGGTGTAAATGCTCTTTAAACCAATATCTCGCGTAGTCGGTGCTGTACTTGGCGCCTTTTCATCTCTTACCTTATCAGTGGTTGCAATCCAGTAAGGACTTTTTTGTTTGAAAGAGATAACTCACATGAAATATTTTTATCAAAAATTCCCGGGAAAGAGTTTTCAGGGGCGGGGGGAGTCATGGCACCCCCCCCCCCTACTCCCGTAACTCACGCCTCTGATCAATAAATATTGAGCTGGCGTATGAACGTGGTGCTTTGAAGTATGCGTGAGTCGGCATGAGTATAAACGTGAACCTACGTAAGACTAATAGTAAAGATAAGTTGCGTAAGTAGAACCGTAGATCGGCAAAAAAGTGTAGAGCTCACTCAGGCTCACTCAAGAAATACATTTTGAGCTTAGGGCTCACTCGGACTCAGACTCGCCAAAATTTTCCTCAACTGGACTCACTCGGACTCAGACTCATTAAAAATTTTTCTCAACTGGACTCACTCGGATTCAAACTCACCAAAATATTACTCTCCCGGACTCACTCAGACTCAGACTCACGGCTCGATCTGAGCCTGAGTGAGTCTGAGTGAGTCGACTCATGAGTGAGTTTGCCGACCTATGAGTGGGGAAGCGGCTACTATGCCATTATTCTTCATTCTTCAGAAAAGCGTGGTACCCGCTACACTCTTGTAACGCATTATGTGCACTTTGTTGATGCTGTGGCTGACGACGATGAAGAATTTTGCCTCAGGCTGTTGTAATGGGTTGGAGCATTGAACGACCCACTCGTTACGCAATTCTATTTGTGTGACGCCTGGTTCTTACTGTACTGTTCTAAAACGCTTAACAACACACGTGAACGCGATTCCTTACCAGGCATGAAGCCTGCCTAGGGTCAGTTTGCACCGCAGTTTCAAGCAGCGGCGTAGCTCAGTGGTAGAGTGCTGGGCTGCCACGCAGAAGACCCGGGTTCGAATCCCATTCGGTCATAGGTGTTTTTTATTTTTTCTTATTTCGTGCGATATTGGTTACGGACACCGGCGGCGGCGGCGGACAACTACGGCGCAGAAACGACCCTTGTTGTGATCTCATAACAGCTTTCGCTGTAAAATTCACAGCTGATATTCCTTGTATACGGACCAATCGAGAGCTTTTATCTACATGACGTCACGTAAACAGACTGCTGCCGTCACAAATTCTGCAGAAAAGAGGGGAAACGCCAGGAGAGAATAACGCGCTCGTTTTTTTTTGTATTTTCAGAAGTCGTTTAGGGGCCCTTTAACCTGCTTCAATATGATAACCATGCGGCCAGAATTTTATTGGCCTGTGTGCGTCAATAAGAAAACAACTTGCAAGCGATGTAATGATAACAGTGACACCTTACGTCACAAACCTTGCGTGTACCATGTGGTGTACCAACATATGGTGGTTTTAGTGACATCAGTGCAAGCTATCTACATTGCGCCTCGTTTTGCTTTGTTGTCTCTAGCTGTACTTTCTCCGGTTGTTATGTTACGATACGCCCTCTCTTTTGCGACTGCCATGTCTTCTTTTGCATGAAGTGAACTTCTGTCATTTAGCCATACTACCATCGTTTTGGTGAAATTTCTTTAACTCACCCCTTTCATACACTTTGGCCTGGCAATAAATTAAGACACATGTTTAAAGGCGCACAACGACGTCTTTTGCATGACTCTTTTTGGTAAATTTCGAAGATTTTGGGTAAAGAAATTTCGCTAAATCGACGCGCTTAGTCAGAATTCGACCGCTGATATCCTCCTCTTTGGTAATTTTCATTAACTACAGATAGACTGGTGTAGCCTACAATCACCTCCGGCATTCGGAAACCCAGAGACAAAGAATTTAGTCAATTTTTGCGTCAACTGTAACTCTTCTCAGCTAGTAAGAATGAACTTACTTGAGTTTCTCAGCATTGTTGCTGACATCCTGGGTCTTGTACTGGCCGATCGCATCGAGAGCTTTTGGTCCATTAGTCGTTTGCCTGAAATCTGTGATCATGAACTCGTGCATGATATATTATCATTCAGTTCGCCTACGTAAAATACTTCCGAGAAAGGACTGACAGCTGGGCTAGTGCCACGAAGTAAGACGAAAACACGAAGGAGCACACAAAACACAAGCGCCGAACTCTCAAATCAACTTTTGTTCTCATACGCAGAACATAAATATACATATACCCACAAGTGGCTTCACACAGATAACTAACAACAATGAAACCCTCAAAGAACAATACAAAAAAGAACAACAAAGAGCTAAAAGTATCTCCACCCGTTTAGGTACAATATTTCAGTGTGCTGCAAGCCTACACATGGGAAGCTGATGCATGACTTTTTTTATTATGTATACGCCAAACTTTGACTATCTGTTGAGTTGTCGGGTAGTTTCGCTTATGCTAGTTTCGCTGAATTGGGTTTCGAATCCACACTGCTGGTAATGCGCCGCAATATACGATAGGTGATCGCTGCGTAAGGCTGCGTTAAACTTTCTTAATCTAACGTTAACACAACTTCCTGTCTGGCCTATGTATGCAGCGCCTGTTGACAGATGAATTCGGTACACAACACCCGTGGCACACTGAATTGCCTGGGATCGGTGCTGTACACCGCAGCCTACCTCATCTGCTTTTTTCATCTCTGCGTTTCTGTTCACACGTCCGCGAATTCCTCCTAATTTATTTAGCATCGAAAAAACGACTTTCACACCGTACCTGCCAGCTACGTTTTTCAGTTCGTGCGATAGCTCCTGAACGTACAGCACAACCGCGACACTTCTGGCTTTTTCAACAGGTTCTTTAAATACCCTGCTTCTTGCTGACTTTAACCTTCCGATCACTTTTTCGCATGCCCTGGTCACGAAATAATCTGCGAAAATTTGGAAAATCACGGAACATGTTGTGTACTCTCTTGTCATAAATTTTCTTGACTGGAATAACATTTTTCGTACCACACAGCATTGATTACGCAATGAGTTATGGGATGCACAGCTTTCGATAATTCTGCATGGCATGCACACTAACCTTGATATTAATGTAGACGGACGTAATCTTCCTAGGTTTTTGTAAGGCCTCTGATAAGTACCCGCATCTGCGCTAAACGTTGAAAGTAAAAATTAACTTATCTTGCATGCCGATGTTTATAAATGGATTACTGAATTTAACAGTAATCGCTCGCAATCCCTAATTACATCTAACCATCTAACTCCGTGTAAGGAACATCTGTGGTTCCGAAAGCCATCGGTTCTCGGCCTACAATGAAAGTGCTCTCCAGAAATGTCTACGCAACATAAATAATTAGTGTGATGATTAATTAATGACCCTTAATGCAAGCCAACTTAAATTCGTTCTCATTTTCTCGCAGGACTGATCAATGGAACTTTCTGATAAAGTTGAAAGCATGCCTCTCGAGAACGGAAATTCTCATAAATACCTAGGCTTCACTCTCTGTAACAATCTGTCCTGGCATACTCATATTTCTAATGTTATATTATCAACTAACCTAGCACGCTAGGTTTCTTGAGCTGTAATCTTCGTCAGGCCCCTCGCAATTTAAGATTACTGTCCTATCAATCACTCGTTCGAGCAAAGCTAGAACACGCATATGACATCTTGACTACGCACCAAACTCATCTTACCGACCTATTTATATCTTTTCAGAATCGTACTCCTATGAATTCATTGTCACAATACTCATACGATATAAGTATTTCAACACTTCGGCACGGTCTGGTTCAGTTCATCTCTGTAATCGCCAATGAAATTCCAGTGTTGTGCTCGTTCACAAGTTCTGTTACAGCACTCTTAATCCAGCCCCATACATCGTACCCACTGCATGAATTTCTCACCGCACCAGTCCGCAGCCAGTCGCACGCCCACGTACCCTATGAATCGATGAATAAAGCTTTATTTAAAACAATCTATTTAAATGTCGTTGAGCTGCTAGACATCCGGGTGCTCCTTAGCCGACATCTCTAGGCGGGCCCGATCCACCAGCCACAGCTGGTCATCCGAGCTAGTGGCCCGAAACGCAGCCTCCAGCAAGAAAAGGAAAAGATTGCGAATAGGGTCTACCGCAAGGGTTGGGGGGCAGCTCCACAAATAGTGGCAAAGGTCAACCTTGGGCTCCCGGCGGCTGATGCAACGTGGCTGATGGAGAGCGGGGTATAACTGATGTGTTATATAGGGGGGAAATGAATGTTTTGTCTGGATCTGGTGCGAGACCATGCTCTGATTGGGGGGTAAGGGAGTAGTGAGGGGCAGGCAAATATCATTTCCCGCTCGTGTGGTATGACGTAATTCGATGGAACGTGTAGATTCCGTCTGCTGGTTTTTCTGATTTAGGCCCAGACTACTCACTCATCTGCCTCTTGTATCCCACGATCTTTCAGGGACTGCAACGGCTTTCCTTCTGACATTGCCGCCACAGCCTGCCCGCCCTTTCTCGATATCTAATTAATTACTTTGAAATTGAGTGATATGTACGCCATACACAATATTGTGAACGTACCCTTTATGTAATTGCTCCTTCGGTGCCTTAATTACCTTAAAGTGAACTGAATTGATGTTACTAAAATTTTAGGGAGCAACATAAGGGTGTTTACCATTTCACAGCAGCTGTCCAGTACTGGAATTCCTGCCTATGCTCTAAAGAGAACGTAGGGACAAATATTTGTTCACATAGGCACGGGGAAAAACCCGTAGGCTCGGGTTTTGCATAAGCAATTGGATATTTTTTACGTTTAATATTGCAAACCACCCTTTGAACTTCAATAGATTATCTTTAGAAATATGCCTGATGAAATGGAAACTGAGGCTGTTTGCCTCTGTTGGGCTGCATTATTCTGCTATAAAGTTTTATCGAAAGTTCTGGTTTGGTAGAATGCCCAAATTATGTTAAGTATCTCATTTTTTGAAACAAAGGCACCAATCGAGAAATTTCCGCTTAAGGTACCTAGTATACCGCCAGCCTGTGCTGAAGTGTTACGACGTTTATTTAATCAACAAATATAAGAAAAAAGAATGTTTCTTAGAAAGCAGCTATGAAAACGGAGCGCTTCAGTGAACGGAATGTAGCCATGATGGACAGTTCATGTCCTACTACTCACAGCCCGAAGCATTTGTAGCATATTTCGGGTACAATCATTTTACCGCGCTAGACCTTGCAGTTGCTAAGGATCAAGCGGATTTGTCGAAACAAAGAACATTTTCAAATTAGCGGAAATGCTGTGTTTTGTTTACGTTGACTTGGTTAAGACACGCCCATACTTCTGCTGTGTTTATAAAGAATATATTCAGAAACGTCGGTGCTGATTGCGGAGGCCACGCTCCGCTGTGCTGAGTAGGGCCAATGCTACCTAGGTGACGTTGGTAGAACGCATTGACGCCAGCGGCCGTTCGAATGCTGGCATCGAGGCACCATAGTGCTGAGACTAGAGAAGCGTTCACTATCGGTGCTCGCTGGTGTCACAATGCAGCACTTCTCTTCTGCTCTAGTAGGCGGCGGCACCACCCCAACAAACCAAGAGCACAGGTACATGGAGAAGTGGTGTGAGATATACGCTAATGCTTTTGTGGCGCAGTTGGTTAAGCGCCCGGTTTCTATCGCCGCGAACCGAGAGGTCATGGGTTCGACTCCCGGATCACCCAAATTTGTGATATTTTTTCTTCTGGTTTCTTTCTTTGTATTCTGTTCATGTAAATGTTAAGAGCGTCACATCCGTGACGGAAGTACGTCAGTGAAATCTTGGTGGACCCCGGCATAAGACGCTTTCGTGTTAAAAAAGCTCTGAGACGCTCGCCCGCCTCGATGTAACGCTGCGTTCCCCGCTTAGCTCGCCCCGAGAGAAATCGAGGCGGGGCTAGAGGGGAGACACGACGGGCATTGCGTTTCCCTCTAGTCCGGCGGTAATGTTCTTTATCTATTTAACATGACACGGGATGGTGACCTTAGCCCAAGTTCGGCGTCTAATCAGCGACGCTCTTCTGGCTGTCACACCGCTTTCTCTGGTTACGCTCTCCTTCCCGCGCTCTGGTCCGTCCCTCCTTCCCGCGTCCCACACCACCACAGCGCATGCGCGTCCCCTCCCTACGCTCACCCCCTTTCTATACATTAGGAATGCTCTACTCTACGGAGCGGCGCCCGCGTCCGACATCCCCACAGCGCACGCGCGTCCTCTCCCCCTCTCTCCTACGCTCACCCCCCTTTGTCTACTCTAGGAATGCTCTACTCTACGGAGCTCCGACATCCCCCACAGAGCACGCGCGTCATCTCCCCTCTTTCCTACGCTCACCCCCCTTTCTCTACTCTGGGAATCCTTTACTCTACGGAGCCCGCATCCCCCACAGCGCATGCGCGTCCTCTCCGCCTCTCTCCTACACTCACCCCCTTTCTCTACTCAACGGAGCGGTTCCCGCGTCCCACAGCGCATGCGCGTCCCCTCTCTCTCCTCTCCTCTCCTACGGTTCCCCCCGTTCTCTCCTCTAGGAATCCTCTACGGAGCGGCGCGCACGACAGGTGGTGCGGCAGCTGCATATCCCGCTGGGAGCACCACGGTAGTTCCGCGGTATGAAAATGACGGAGCGCGCCTCATTCTCTCTCCTGTGCAGCGCCGCGATGAGCACCCGGGCCGCTGCCGCGAAACGAGAGCGGCGACGTTTCTCCCGCTCAAGCTAACCATCTCCCCGCTGCTGCGCATCCACACATGGTCCCCTTTAGCGGGAGATGGAGAAGGTTTTTTTTAATTTCTGGGAGCTTTCGCTGACGCACGGTATAAATACGCGGAACCGTGCTCATATATAGCTTCCCTACAACATGAGAAGGAGCAATAAAAGTTAGTGATTTCGACTTTCTGATGGCGCGGTCCAGAGGGTGGCTCCAGGTGGGCAGCGACACTTTAGGCCAAGGAAGCTACGGGTAACTGTTGTTGCCGCACACTGCTCTCAGCGTGACAAAATTTCTCGCCAAGCATAGCATTACTGTACTTCCCCATCCGCCATACTCGCCTGACCTCTGCCCACGCGATTTGTTCTTATTTCGTCGTGTGAAGTGAGCCCTAAAAGGTCGCTGGATAGGGATCGTGGAGGCCATTCCAGACGCCACGACAACGCAGCTGATAGCCCTGCCAGAAGAAGCGTTTTCCAACCGTTTCCAAGACCTCAAAAGGGGTGCTGCACAAATGAATTCAATGCTAAACGCATTTTTTTAATGGACTCAGTCTCGAAACCTTACGGACAAAGGTTGTACAAACGCAGTTGCAGTTCTGACAACTTTAGCTGAAGGCTCGAGGCCATTTCTTTCGTATCTTGGTAAGTAGCCGGCAAGCATCGACTAAGAGGTTAAAGGGGCCCTGCGACATTTTTTCACCATGGTCATAAAAAGCTGCCGATCACTAGTCTATAGGCTCCTGAGAACACGCAACCCGAACATTATAGCGCAGCACGCACCCTGGAAGTTACAATTAATTCTCAGAGTGAGCAAGAAATTGTTCTCTCCTCTTTCTACAGGTGATGCGACATACCCAAATGACCGCGCCATATACCGAAATTCACGGCCATTCGCTGACTTGAGCATCATGGGTTGTATAGTCACCATGGCCGCCGCGGGACGCCGCCACGTGTCCACGTGCCCACGCGATCACACATAAACTAAGCAGACCGTGCGAAGGAAAAAGAAGCAGCACTCAAATTCATGACTTGCGCGTGACGTAACTTCTTCCCCCCGTGCCATCCCTACCTGCTTAGCTTCCAGCGCGCCCGTCGGGACGAGAGAAGATAGAAAGCAACTCCAGCGCGCAACAAATTTCCAAAACTCCGCTCGTTCTTCACGGATGCTAAAAATTTTTGCGCCGGTGGATTTGTGTGGCAATAAACTCCTTTATTGAGGCTATTCAATGGCTACTTCAAAGAGTGTTGCAGGGCCCCTTTAAGGAATGGACTTGTAGCCTTTCTCGCGGCGCGAAGTACCGTCCTATACGAAATAAAAAGGGATCCTCGCAGCACTGTAAGATGTCATACGCCCACACAAGCGTTTGAAGCATTAAAGCTCCTAGACTCCACATATCAACATGTGTGAAGGATGGGTTCTCGTACAATGTACACGCTTTGGTTCTACATTTCGGACTTAGCTCGTACGTGATTGGCTCACGCCCATTTTTATGCATTCGCCAAGAAATAGGTAGTCTGATACCAATAAACACAGATAATTGGTGGGATTTTGAAAATTTTTTACAATAATCGATGAGACCTATTAATGGTTACCCATGAATTTAGATCAAAACCGTCTTGATTGAAATAAAACATTTTTTGAAAACGCGAAGCAAACATGCCTACGACAATTCGCTAAGTAGGAGGTGCCGAAAGACAAAATATTTGTACACATATTTTTACTTTGCGCCTTTTTCACCAAAAACAGTTCGACCACGATTGCACTGCTGTGATAGCAGATTAATTGGTGAATTAGCTAATGCATCGTGATTTTCAGTATATGCATTAAGGTATGAATATTAAACACGACTTGTTTCATCGAGTTCTGCATAGCGGTGGAAACAAAAAACAAAAAAAAACAAAAAAAGACATGAAAAAACGAACGCTCGTTGAGTTTTGTATACAGCAACTTTCCTCTGATCCGATATATCATCGTTACTTCTAAATGCGCCTGGTATAATCACCGGTCCCCGCAGTTTTTAAAGCTTTTCGTGTTTATTGCTATGTTTAACAATTATTGTCTGTTTTTTTTTAAGCAGCCACCGATATTTAACGTTAATGTAAGCTCAACTTGTAGTTGTAAGTAATAAGACCAAGCCGAAGTCGACGTTACACAAATGAATATTTGTTTAGCATGTCATCATGACACTAAATTACCCCGCCCAAGGTATTATCGGCATGTTTTTATTGAAATGTAGTTTTCAGTGCATTGGAAAGATTATAAAAAAATTGACAGATGTGTACCGGTACTCCATCATAATCCCATCTGAAAGTTTTGTTAAAACACGAATGTAAAGCGGCACTTCTTAATTTTTTCCAGGTGATACGAAATGTGAATTGCACGCTTGGCATAGCAAGCGTAACGCTAAAATGCTCAACTACGTAAGAGAATATGAATACCTTTGCAAACATCGCCATAAATACACCCCTTATATAAGCGATCGGTGCGATTGGAAAGAAGCACTTCATGCTGGGGAGTCTCCTGGCTCTTTTGATTTCCAAGATATGTAACTTCATAACGCGCAAATACTTGAGGGTAGACGGCATTGGCGCTTTCCTCAATAAAGTTTGCAGTTATATTTATGCACTACCACTGTGCATAATTTAATCATTTTTTTTCTAAACAGTGTTTAGTATGGTCCAATGAGCTTCATTCCGTGATTCATACATACTGATGCGCCTTATGGCCCTCAATCTTCATAGCACAAGAAATAAACTTTATTGTACAGAATGGGCCAGCAGTTTAGTCTTGGTGGCCTCAGGTGGCGGCTCGAAGTCCCTTGACTCGGGCGGCATCCTCGGCCTACCGGACGGCCCAGAGCTGGCCGTTCAGCTTTGAGCTTTTGGGGGCCGTCTCGCAGCGGCGGCAGCGCCGAGGGAGGTCCCCCGCGGCTCCCGCAGCCAGAATGGCGGCTGGAATGAGTGAGCTCGAGGCTCCGTCCTGTGATCGAGTACTGTCCACCGTTAGAGGAACATCGCGAACGGTGGTGGTTTCACGACCGTTGTCATAGAGAAATAAATAATTTTAAGAAAAAGGTAAACACAAAACAAGCAGCACAAAAGAAGAGACGACGACACGAGCGCTCGTCTCGTCACCTGTTCCTTTACGTTCCCCCCTCTTTTTTTTGGGCGCGCTTTTTGTCCACAAAATGTACTAACTCGCCCAACATTCGATATTCCAAATAGGATTGACAGTATTCCCTTACGTTGAAGAGACACACAGCCTGGAAATGAACGTGCTAGCATGTACAGGTATACATCGTTAATAAGTTTAAATGTAAACATATTTGACAGAGATCTGCCTGACTGGGTAAAAATTATACGAATAACACAAACTCTCCAGCCACTTTCTACAGCCTGATTCATATCCAAATCTGGCCTTATTTCACAAAATTTACCCAGATACTTTCACTAGCAGCTCGTGTCCCCGTTGTGGGGAAATAGCTAACTTAGAGCATACGCTCTGGCGATGCCCCCTCGTTACTTGGCAGTGAACAAGCCAACCCAGCTAAGTGGTGCTCCGCCATTCGAAGCCCCAACAAGGGGGATCAGCTTTGGGCCGTCCAGAGAGCCCACGATGCGGCGGTAAGGCTTAGCCTGCCCGTCCCAACGTGGGAGAAGCCCACTGCGCTGAGAGTAAGCTGTAAGCTGCACGTCCGAAGGAAAACGAAACAAAAGTGCTCGAGGCCATGGCGCACGCTGATGATGAGGCATCTTCTTGCCTTCTCGTCATTCCCCTACCTGCGTAGCTTTCAGCGAGCTCGCAAGGAGAGAGGAAAGAGAAAGCGCTTGAAGCGTGCAACAAATGACTTACTCCGTTCGCACTTAAAGAATTCTAAAAATTTTTGGGGCCGTCGATTCGTGAGGCAATAAGCTCTTTTAAAGAAGCCATTCGACGATTGTTTGGAGAAGTGTTGCCGGGCCCCTTTAAGTGCGGGAAATGTTCTTCAAAGAGCAGCAATTCATCCTTTCTAGCATAACAATCATACACTGAAGTTCACGCTCTATGAAAGGGGCGGACATGAAAAAGGCATTACAAGTGGTGTATTGACATTTTATATGTATTGAAGATTCTGTTCGGAAAACCGTACACACATAGAACAGCTACTATGCAGACAAGTTCGTAGTGTCATTAGAAATTCAAGCGAGTCGCACGAGCTCTTTTGCACGAGCTGTATGTGTTGGAAGCCTTCATTACTTTTCATTGGCAGCATTGAAATAATTCTGGAGACGGTTTCTAAAGCGTCATCTGTGGCATTGAATTTCATTACACACCGACGAAATACCGATCTCTTATTATTCCCTGGTGAAGCCTTATCAATTCTGACCAGCCGAGCAATCCCAAACACGAAAACGACTGCTTAAGCAGCCCCCTCCACAGGTGGTTTAGTTAATATACTTGGGAACAAGAGAAGCCCCGTTATATACCGAAAGTATATATCGCCTCGGTAGCAGGAAGAATTTGAGCGATAAAATAATATATCTGTATGCCTACATTAGAAATGTAAATGTCAGGTAAATGTGATTTAGGTAACAAAAAGGGTGTAAATAATGTGTGTCTTTGTTAGAGAAATACATAAAATAAAACATTATTTCAGCTTTATATATTGGAATTATAAGTAGTCAGGGCGCTTAATTTTTTCTGTCCGATGGAATCCATTCTGCGCTTAAAAGACGTTTAATAAAAAAAAAAGTCGGTTTCACCGCAAGAGCGAAGCAATGAATGTGATAGCAAGAAAGTGGAATCTCACACGAAAAACGACAAGCAGCTCTATATTTGTAGCGCGCCGCTGAAGCAAAAGAAGGACGCTCGATAAGTTGGCTGAGGAGGAGGAGGATGCAACTTTATTTAAAAGAATGTTCAAGGGTTTGGAGCTGGCTGCTTGTCTGCGGTGACCTCGTCTGCCCATGCAACGACGGCTTTTTGCAGCTCTTCGTCGGGGGGACCGTATTAAGGTCTCTCATGTCGCTTCTGAGGGAGCTGGCAGAAGCTCTCTGGGGTGGGGAAAGCCCTCGCATTCCTAGAGGATGTGACTTCGGTTTGCTATTTCACGAAGCTCAAATCAGCCAATGGCCGTGGAATTTGGGTTTATGGCGGCATTTGTCGAGAGAAGAGGGAACGATTTCTACTGACTTTGAGAATTAGTTGTAAATTTCAGGCCACGTAGTGCGTTATAATGTTTTTATCACAATTTTTGCATATTGAATCAATTTTCCGCCTGTGAAGAGCGTTAAGCGGTGAGGAGTGGTTAGGGTGTTAGCTCGTATTCGGCGGAGGACAGTGGAACGGCCGCTGGATGAAAAAGCGCACGGTGACAGTGGCCTGCGCTCTCGTAAGCTTGGTTGCTGGGCGGTATGAGGTACAACGCCTATCATCTCTGTACATAGTCGTAAGGTCGTTGTAGAAGGCCACTGCCTTTCCTGTCGGTCTGCCCGGTTCTAAGCAAAGGGCGACCCGGTTTGCTAACCCTCGGGCCACTTTATGTGCTTCCTCATTACCGGGGTTTCCCGGGTGAGCGGGAACCCAAACAAGATTGATTTTAGTTCTGTCGTTCGGATGGAAATTTCTCAGGACCTTGGCTGTATTTTGTCCCACACTTCCCCTCATAAAACTGAGAATAGCGCTCTTATGGCGCATTCACACTTGAGAAGCGAAGCGAAAACGAAAACGCCAGAGCGGCCGGAAAACCATGTCTGCGCGCGTCGAAAACGTTCACATTCGTTTTGCCCCTCGTACAGGCCCGCGCGCCGCCGCCTCCGCCTTCACCACTTTGAGAATTCATTCCATACGATACCCAGACCTTCGTCCACTCGCCATGATTCACTTCGTGGAGATGTGTGGATTTTTCTTTGCACATCACGAGTAGGTATAGAAAGGGGTCACTTTTTTCGTGCTCGTCTCAAGGGCAGTTTTCAAATTGAAAGAAAATGTAGCAGCGTTGCGTGATAGAAAACACGCTCAAGTTTCTCCGAGATCTGCGTACTGGCAGCAGTAAATGGTGCATATAAATGACTGGCCGTTATTATGCTGGCGCAAGCATGACGCGCGGTATAGTTGTCTAAGGCGGCGCGCTGCAGAACGAATGGTCGCTAGTTCGAAACTCCGGTTGGGTGCATCGGAATTTTTTTTCTTATAATTTATTTTTCTTTGTGCCTTTTTTATATATATATATATACATACATACACATATCCGGGACATGACGGCGATGGCGAAAATCCGCCGAGAGTGTCCATATAATTGCTATTGCAATAAAATATACTATGTAGAGAGAACAGGAAGAGTTCTTGTTTATGTGCATGGTAAAAACTCAATACTGCAGACTTATTTGGCAGACCGTCCACTCAGCCGCTTTCTGTAAGTGCTGATATATTTACTATGTGGCACTTATTTTTACTGCATCGAAGAACTTAGTAAGCCAATATTGCTTGCGAGGCTGAGTGATTATACGCAAGAATACTTTGTGTCTTATTTGCTCCGTTAAAAGATAGTGACTGTCAGGGGACTGAACAAAAAAAAAAGCGTAGCTTGCACAAGTGGTACAAGGCTGGAACCAACAGTGGAGCAATTGTTCGACCTTGCTTTTTCTATGTTTCTATGTTCTTTACTATTTTGTTAATCTATCCATCCCTTTCCCCTGTGCAGGGTAGCCAACCGGTTATGCCAATCTGGTTAACATCCCTGACTTTCCTCCCTGTCTTGTTTTCCTTCCTTGCTTGCTAGTCATGCCAAGCTTTTGCAAGAGGTACTAAGTTTTTGCTATTGCAGTCGAACCTCTCAATAACGGAAGCCCTCAAGAACGAAATTTTCGCGGCAACGAGGAAGGCTGGCGTCCCCGGCGAACGTCCATAGAGTTCAATGCATTTGCCCTCTCTCGACACCGAAGAAATTTTAAGAAGCACTCCCGCAATAACGAAAGTTTGCGGTAGTGATCTGCAACATTTCTTTAACACGAAAGTGACGTATTTTCGCCACGGAAATACGTCAGCAAAATAAACGCAACCTGACGGCAAGGAAAAAAAAACGCCAAAAAATGTTTATGCTGCCGGGAGTCGTACCCACGACGCCTCGGCCGCGGGATGGAAACCTTAGCTCAAGTTCTGCGTCCAATCAACGACGCTCTTCTGCCTGTCATACCGGTTTCTCTGATTACGTTCTCACTGTTTACTAGAGCTACCACAAAGGTTGGTTTAATTATTGATCATCACTAGAGGCCGGATTTTTAGGCACTAAAAAGGCGTGTTTTAGGCGCCAAAGATGGGCATGTAAAACACCATTTTAGGCCTTCAAAATCGTAAACATAGGCACAATAAATTTTTATATAAATTCAAATAATTTCAAACAAAGACATGCGCAATCTGTATCTGCGACGGGAAGCCAGAAATGTTATTTATGATAGCGCAGAGGAGCCAATGGTTGAACATATCCATGAATTTCCCGCAAGGTCTTTCCCTTTTATTATCCAGCATAGTGAGTCAAGTGTCCACCGTCGAATGAACGCACTCATGGGTCTCTTTCTTTTCGTCGTGGCTGAGAGAGGCAGCACAGGAGCAAGCAGCCAGAACGCTATAAGACCAGAAGCGATGTATGCCTCGTATTAGCCGGCTCTAATTGCGTAGGGTCAATTTCTCTCCTGTCGGCGGACACCTCAAAGAGCCCCTCAACATGTTTGAGTATTTTTAGCTGACAACTGTAATGCATGTAGGGGGCGCTCCCCATCACGTCTGCCAACATTTACAATGCTACGCGTCGCGGAAAGACGTGAAATTTCTAACTGAACACCGTTGCTATTCTTCTCGCGAGCGCGCGCCCCAAGATGGAGGGGGTGACGTGCAAGAGGGCTTGCTCCTGCTCTTACGTCGCTCCTTTACGCAGACATTAGTGCTGGGACGTCGCCCACCGTACACTCTTAATCAGGTCTTGATTGAATGCTGGCTATATAAAAATTGGCCGCGTATCTGCGTGCTTCGCTGCAAATGTCCGGTAACTACCTCCAATGCCAAGTTGTCGGCGCTGGGGGTGCTCAACTCCTACCAGGAATTGAAGGAGGCTCACCTTGTTAACCAATATACGCGACTTTCACAGACGGTATCCGGGCGCCGCCTATTAGGCCGCCTGCACATAAAACACGACTGCATTCCAGAGGACACATGCAGACTTCCAGAGCTGTGGCGCCACAAGCTCTGGGTTTCTCCACTTCCTCGCAACATGCACTCGCAGTCACACGAAGGCAGACGAGGGGCGCGCTCTCTGGCCCTCGAACACCAATACGGATCTAAGCCAGGTGTATACTACGTTGATGTGGCAGGGCCGTCGACCACCGGATTCTATACGGCCGCCGTAGTTCACCAGGACCAACGCGTTAACGGGCTCTCCTATCGGGTTTTCAACTCCGCGCGGGCTGAGGAGGTAGCAATAGCGCTTGCCGCCTCGCACACGAACTCTAGGATAATCCTTACAGATTCGCGCAGAGCCTGTGAAAACTACCTGGCGGGCGAGGTCTCACCTTTAGCCTACGATATTCTAAAGCGAGCCGTCAGGGATACAGACCCGTCCCCCCAAACGCATCGTTTGGACTCCGAGCCACCAGGGCCTTAGAGGTAACGAGGCTGCGGATGCGGCCGCCCGCGCGCTTAACCACCGGGCACCTCACCCAGGCTTTTCCGGCTCAGAGAGTAGGCAGCCACTTCTGCGATTCCGAGAAATTCTAGTGCACTATTGCGAACTACATCGGCTTTTCCCGGTCCCTGCTAAGGGCCTGAGTAAGGCCGATGAACGAATTCTAAGGCGCCTGCAGACCAACACCTTGTTGTGTCCTGCCATAATACAGCATTTTGACCCAAAAGTTGATGGGCGGTGCCCTCACTGTGGGGAAGTATCCGATAACTTCCACATGGTGTGGGCATGTCAGATGAATCCTTCCCTTCCCCCTAAACCTTCCCCTACTAGAGAGGCATGGGAGGCAGCCCTACTCAATTGCTCAGGACTGGAGGCACAACGAGCTCTAGTCCAACGGGCGCGGGTAGCGGCCTTGTCCAGCGGGGTCCCGGACTAAGGACTCCCCCTGTGTAAAGGGTCCTTTGGGCCTGCAAACTCTCGTTGATTAAAAGTTTTAAATGCGAATGCATTTCATAGTCGGGCTATGTCAGGCATCCGGCGTTGTCCAGCGTTGTCCAGCGTTGTCCGCGGAGGAGGAGGAGGAGGATAGGTTGAGGAGGTAAGCACCGGCAGGTGTTAGATGTGAAGTATCTTATGGCGAAGCTTAATCCGGTGGTGGTGGTGTGCGGCGTGACCACCCTTACTGCGCATGCGCAAACCCTTAAAAAAATAAAAATAAAAAAACCTCCTCTCTCCCTCTCTCTCCTCTAGGCATCCCTCCCCGCGGCAACCACACCCTCACTGCGCATGCGCCTCCCCTCCTCTCTCCCCTGCTACGCTCCCCGTCTCTCCTCTAGGCATCCCTGCCCGCGGCGTCCACACTCCCATTACGCATGCGCGTCCCACCTCTCTCTCCTCTCCTACGCTCCCCCCCTCTCTCGCCTCGCGACGCCGACACAGGCAGCGTCTGCTAGCGAGTTTCTTGGTTGAAAAAACCGACTGCTCGCGCTGCACAACCGTTCACTGGCCACCCGGTATATATGGCAATGGATCTTGACCTCCATGGTGGTGCCGGCGGGAGATTTCTCCTGTGCGTTGTTGAACAATAAAAATTCGCAGCGTGTGCGTTAACTAAAAGCCGACTGCGAGTCTCTGTGTCCAGTCGGAGTATTCTGTCTCTCATTGCACATTAGCAGCGATTGGCATGTTCCACTAGGAAACACCGCTCCATCGCTGCGTGCTTTACGCATCCCCAGTTTTCTCTCCTGCGCAACGCTGCGATCAGCGCCAGCGTCAACGCCGCCGCCGGTGTAAGCGTTAGCGCCCGCTGCTTCACATCTACACATGGTTCCCTTTAGCGGAAGATGGTGTAATTTTATTGCGATAGCAATTATATGGACACTCGCGGCTGGTTTTCGCCGTCGGCGTCGGCGTCGGCGTCCGCGTCATTTGCCGTATATGTATATGTATATATATAACCGGGCCCGCCCGTCGTTCGTGAGCGTGAAAAGACGCGAGGGGGGGGGTCCCTCGAGCGACCTTCGATTTTACGAGCGGAGGCGCGCGCGTTATCTCCCCTTCTCGGCGGCCGACAGCGGGGCGGGGGGCGGGGGCGACGTTCGATTTTACGAGCGCGGGCACGGGCGCGCGCTTTAGCTCCCCCTTCTCATCTCCCCTTCTCGGCGGCCGGGCCGGCGTACCCTTCTACGTGCTGCGCTCTCAACGCGAAGAGAATTGTCTTAAACAAGCGTTTTCTAGAGTTGCGTGAGATCGGATCCAAAAAGAGTTAGCTACCAGCCTCACTTCGTATAACATTACAATTTTTTGCTATCGCATTCATTGCTTCACCCTTGCGGTGAAACTGTGACTTTTTTATCTCTCCGCTCTCACTCCCTCTCCCATAGCAACAGCTGCGGGCGCGCGCGCTTATCCTCGCCCCTAGCAATCGGAGCAGGTGGTGCGGGCGGAGTAGCGGAGAGTGAGTGGAGAGGAGGAGCGCGCTCTGGTGTGTGAGGGCGCTCGCATCGCGGAAGCTCGGCGGAGCTCCCGCGTGTGTGGATAGTGTAGCAGAGGGTAGGTGCAGTGCTTCGCCGCTCCTTCTCTCGCCGTTCGCTCCCTCTCCTACCTGCGCCCCACACTCCCGTCCGCTCACTCGCACGTATATATAAATGGAGTGAAGCGCGCGCGAAATGCATTCGCATTTCCTCACGATTCCCTTCGGGGAGGTGTTTCACACACATCGAAAGACGATAGTCTTGTGCCGGCCGTACTACTATATTTTGCCTTGCTCAAACAGCGCCTTGTCTACGTTGAATTGGCTCCATCTGGCTGGCATTGATAAAACACTAGGGTCTTTAGAATTGCGTACCTATGTATTTTCTAATAAAAGAACACACGACGCGACACTAATATATTAATGTTGCACCTCAGGTATGCGTACACTCTAAAAACTGAAACTCCTGCAGCAAGAGTAAAGAAGCTTTGTTACTCTCTGCAGAGAGAGTAAGAAATTATACTCTCTACAGAGAGTCACTTTACTCTCTCTGGCCAGAAGGAGAAAGGGGGCTTTCACTCCTTCTGGGAAAAGAGAGTAAAGTGCCTGTTTTACTCCGGCAAACCGCAAGAGAGTTCAATGCCTGTTTTACTCCTTTACCATACGACAGCTTGTTTCACTCGTCCCATTCTCCCCATTGGAGAAGCTGCAAAGATAAGTCCGCGCAGTCTTGTATCTCGGACTGTCGCTCAGTCGAGAGAGAAAACATTTTATTTTAAAATAATAGCTGCGGCATAGCTCGGCTAGGCCCGGTTACGAAACACCAGGCCTCTAAACCACCGGCAGACGCTCGCGTGCTCCCTTTGCTAGCAAATGCGCGCGCTCCTTGCGTTTTGACCTGGGACGCTGAGGAAGGCCATTCGGACAGACAAGCCGACGAACGCGTCCATTGTAACTTCGTGCGCATCTGCAACGCCACTAATAATTTCGCGCGGCTTGTCACGGGGTGTCCGTTCTTCGCTTCAAGACCACGCGCTGATGCACAGCGTAACTCACTCAAAAAATTATAAACTAAATAACCTGATTTTATGATAATAATATTTTATTCATTCAATCAATCCTGCGGGAGGGATCGTCCTGGGTCCTGGCGACACGGGCCCGTTGAACGCCTGGAGGCTCTCGAGAAGCCCGTCGCATGCTGAGGGCATCACCCCACATTTTAGTGCGGAAGGGACGCAAGATGACAGGGAGGGGGAGGCAACAATTTTTCGGCGCACTCCACCGTGACGTGGAAAGCCGTTGTGGATCTGCCGCAGGCCGGGCTAGAATTCACGTAGCGGTCTGGGTTCTCGATGAACGGACGACGAAACATATGCCTCCTCAACGTGTCGTGTCGAAAACCGCTGACATGCCCAAAGAATCCGGGATCGTAAATGCACGCGATTATGTTCACTCGTACTGAAACACTCCCAGCGCTCCCAAACATCACACCTGCGTTTTCACGACCACTTGCGCTCGGCAAGCTTTGCTGACACTTGTATTTGCGAGCGCAAGGCGAACGCCAGTAGTGTTTCGGTGACTTCACATCCCGGCTTGGTAAACATGCAGTCCCATAATCTGCTACCTAGCTCTGCTCGTACTTTAAGCGAGTTATCACAAGCATTTGTGCCCGCGGCAGTTCTGCACCGTTCTGTGCAAGCACAGGGGTATGCTTGTCAGGGGGCCGAGATCCAGTAGTCGAAACAACACGCACATCTCACTCATATGTGCACCCCTCCGTAACACGCAAGAAATAAAATGCTCATTTTTAATCAGTTAATCGTTGGGGTTTACCTTCCCAAATTGCAAAGTGCGAACGCGCCTCTGGCTCCTATATTTAATTGCATCTAGCACGAACTTTCGCTCACGGTAGAAGCTGCTTTTTCGCTCAAAACCAAACATGCCAACGCCGCCGAAACCGAGCTGTCGCGATAGGGAAAAAAAAAAAAAAAGACGCGACTTGCATCAAGCGGCTGCGAAACGGCGAGAGAGAAACGCCAGAAGCACGATAACAGAACCGTATGACGCATGCGCGCGCGAGGAAAGAAAGAAAGAAACGGCGAAACAGGGAGAGGAGAAACGTGCGCGCGCCCGAAGCAGCTGAAAGGCTGAAACCCTGAAACTTTGCCGTCGCCCGTCGTTGTCTTCGCCATTTTGACGCGTTGTTCAGTTGTTGAAGTTTGGTGATTGCTCAGCTTCGTCGGCGGCGTGTGTACGTGTGTGCGCGACTGTGATCTCGACGCTGGACGTGAACCGCATTTAGCGACGGCAGTGCAACATCCCGTGCTGTGTGCGCGATGGTTTTGTGATTGTCTGCAGACTCAACTGCGTGACTGAGTGCCCGGCCAACACATGGTTCGGCACAGTCGGGAATATGAACGGTAAGTGGTGCTTCTGTTTTCTCTGCTTCGCGTCCTATCGTCGTTCAGATGTGTAATAGTGCATGCTGTGTCGCCTGTAAAGTACAATAAATAACATTAGGCGCACATATGTGTGATGCCGGATGCGCGTTTAAAAAGCTTTTGGGAAGGCACAGACGTCGCATCGGCCAGTCTATCGAAGCTCGCATGCGCCTCGATAAAGTCAATTTGTGCGTTATAATTTATTTGCTTCCCATAAAGCGTGAGTGCGGCAGCGTACGTTTTTGCAGAAAATATACACTTACGCGAAAGCCCGCGGTTATCATGCCGTAATAAGTGATTTAAGGCCAACTATGTTTTCATTTGATTCAGTTGTCATTCTTGGCCGCCTCAGTGGTACAATGGTTACGGTGTTCGGCTGCTGACCCGAAAGTCGCGAGTTGGACCCCGGCCGCGGCGGTCGCATTTCGATGGAGGCGAAATGTTAGAAGCTCGTGCACTCTGCGATGTCAGTGCACGTTAAAGAACAGGCTTCTGATTGCACGTGAAACCCTCAATATTAATGTTATTTTTAGTATTCATACTGGATGTGTTTGTGCTTTTCTTCAGTCTCAGTGTCGACTTGTGTGCGTTATTAACCTGTGGCAGGGACGTAGCCAGGGGGGGGGGGGGGTTGGGGGTTCAAACCCCCCCTCCCCCCCCCCCCCCGAAATATTTTTCTGGGTCAATTTTTTAGAGAGCGTTTGTACAAAATAACTCTCTCTTCTCCATTTACACCTTTCTCAAATGACGCGATAAGAAATACTGTTACATGTATTCCACCGTCGATTGCACCCCCTCCCCGGGGGTGGGCGAGGGAGGGGGTGTAACCGAACCCCCCTCCGAAAAAAATTTCTGGCTACGGCCCTGACCTGTGGCGTCACCCGGCGCTCATGTTTTGGCAGAATTTACGCTGGATACAGAGTGCACTGGGCGCCCTTGTTCCGCCGTGCAACTGTGGAAATTTTATCGAGGCACAGAATATTAGTGAGAATGCTTTTCCATAACATTTTTGCATTAAACTTTTTTTCCGTGTCTAATACAAAAAAAAAATCATTTGCATCAATATCGCAATAAAGTTATTTTCCTTCCTTTCTTTGCATCATTATCATCATCATAATACCATGGTCTAATGACGTTATTAGGTTGAGTTTAATTGACTAGTGGGAATAAATTCTGCTGCAGGGATATAATTATGGCGAAATGTGACAGTCATCTGCTAAGTGACAGCGTGTATGGTGAAGCACATGCATTTTACGGTATTGTCACTTAATTAGTGACATATATCAGCACTGGAACCTTCCTGGATTTCATGTGAATATTCTCAGCCATTTGAAGATGTGTGAGCTGTGCCCGACTAATGCAGTCACATCAGCAAGTCAGCTCAACGCAATCGTGATGGTAGAGGGACAATCGTAAATAATTGTCTTGCATAAGACTATTATGAAGTTGTGAAGAAAAGCTAAGCAGCCATTAAACATTATGGCAGTTAAAAAAACAAATAGTGTTCGGCAAGGACAAGACATCTTTAGTCATTTGTTATGGTTTACTTCTGTAACCCACGTGTAAGCTTCCTACATTCGTGCTTCTTGATGAATGTAAATATTGAATTTACTGCGGCGTCAGAAAGCAATAGCACGCAGGTCACCGGATAACTCCATCGCAAATTCACAAAGGACGTGCTGTTGTGCACCTACTCCATGCTGTACCATGCTCTGTTTTCAGCTCTTTCATTAGAATGATACCTGGTAAACAACCTAATTTATAAGAAACTCAAATGCTGCGCTTTTGACGAAATAGGTGTGGAGTGAGCTTGAACCTGCAAGAATTTGGTTTTTGGTCTCACCACAGAGGCAGTGCTAATTTGGTTGGCCGTAGTGTGAAGTACTTAGGGCAAGAAAAAACGCAGCACACAAGGAGATACAGTGGAAAACCGATTGTCCCTTGTGTATCTTCCTTGTGTGCTGCGTTTTTCTTGCGCTAAGTAATTTTTTGTCGGTATGCGCCAACTAGACCCTCATGAAGTCTTGTGTAGTGTGAAGGTTATCAATGTTTTTGCAGTTGGCAATGCTACACTACTGAACTTGATGTGTATATTTCGAAATGCTCCAAGACTTTATTTGAAAGAAGGAAAGGAAGACATAAATGGTAACACAGGCATGTTTGCCAGCTGTTAATCTGGCTGGCCATGCTGTGCAAACGAAGGGCGTACGAGGGAAAAAGATAACAGAGAAAAACTTAACAGGAAAGAAGAGTATGACACCTTTTAAAGCCTGTCTCTAAGGTCACTTTGTGTAGGAAGCACAGCAATGCTTTTAATGCTAATATTAAATGGGAGCAGCGATGACAAAAAATCTTACAGCGTAATACTGCGAAATATTTTTCCCGTAGTAATAGAAAAAGCCTTATCCACACTGTCAGTTTGTGTATTGCGTGTTGAATTAATTTTTCGTGTTCGAGTGCTTTAGGATAATAAATTTAAGAGCTAAAGAAGTGTTTCATGCATGGACGTCAAAGTGAATTTATGCACGTTATCTGATATAGGTACTGGCGTGCTTTACAGCTGATCAGTGCGGCGTGAAATACTGAGTCACTTAAAAAGGATTGGTTCCATGCACCTCGTGATTTAAGTTATCACGGTTAGGAAAATTTTTGCATTCGTTTAGACTTGATAGTTATGTTTATTGCATGTCTAGCGTGTTGGCTAGGTGACATTTAAGTTAATATCAAGCAGTAAGCAGGATGGAAAATTTTCAGAGAATACGTATTTCGTCATTGGCAGCAGCAGGATAGTGCATAACTTATAGGCAGGCGCTGTATACACTGTTGGTTTAGTCAGATACACGTGCAGTACTAACATATTGTCTAGGTGTTGCTTTGGCATTAGCATGGTTTTAGATTTAGATGTACATTAAAGAATCAAGGGTGTGCACTGTGGCATGCCTCATAAGTATATACTATCTATATCTTTTCCCATCTAGCCCAAGTTTTAAAATAATTTATTTGGTTGAACTTGCAGTAAATTTTGAGGGTGAATGAATTATTTTTCTTGTAGGAGTTGCCTTCATGAAACAACAAGCAACACTGCACACTAGCCATCGTACCTTGTTCTTTTGCTATGTGTATCAAAACATGGCAGAAATACATGGACAAGCAATGAGCTCAGTCTTTCTATATCATATTGCTACATCTTTCATATTTTATAATAAAAGCATGCTGCACTCGTTGGAGATCTCTCAAGGCAGCGTTTCAATTTTTGTATTTTTGTGATGTTTTTTTTCAAAAAGTCTGCAGTAAGAGATGTCATGTTAGTCTTTTGTAGGGCATTCATTTGTATGGATGCAGAAAGCCTTAATACACTTCTTTATTTGATATCTTTTTTCAGGAAGACTAGACACTTCTGGCGAAGCAGCGAGAGTTCTGGCCCACCTGTTTGTCTACAGGACGGCCTGTTCTGCGAACACTCATGGGCCTTACAGTACACTATATTGACGATCTTGTACATCACTCAGCATTTAGGATTGCCAGCACTTGGGCTCCTGCAGTGTGTTATGCACGATGCTGTGTCCGAACTTTCCAATAAGAGTACACATTTTGAAAATTTTATATGTCTTGAAAAAGGATGTAAACTTAATTCCTGGCTGTTTTACAACCTGTATTTATAGCCTGTTCAATTTTTATGCAACCTCATGGCATATCCAGTCCTTGGCTCTATTGTGTCAAGCCACCACCAGTATTGATAGGCAATTTTTAATTTAAAACTTGTTATTGCCTAACGTAACTTTCCAGTCATGGTATTCGGATTCATTTTACATGAGGTAGTTTCGCATGAGCCATAAATTCAGCTATTAAAGATGGTGAACTACTTTACCGGTAGCAAATGATGGCACGAAACTAGCTGGCATGAAAATATTATAACTGTAGGTCTATACTTAAGCATAATATTCCGGCGAATCATGGTTGTGAAATAATGCCTAGTTCCCAAGCTTGATTTTAGAAATTTGCATCATCATATGAAAATATGTGAACAAAGGCAAGCGTGTTTACAAATTTTGGCAGGTGGATCTATGGTGGACACCACAGGTCTTTATACAACAAAGTTGACTGCACAGTCGTGTATCATGTTTCACGCCTGAGGGCAAACTAATGCAATATAAAGAAATTGTACACTACCATGCCTATTCCACAGTCGCATTTTTCTCAAAAGTGTTGTAAGCCTTCATTGACTTATCGAATTGCCTTCATTTGTAAGCAGACACCAAGTTCCTTGTGCATGCCGTCTGTTTGGATTTAAATGCATACTGGCATTGCTAAGTATATGTGTCGTGCCTTGTGATGTTTTTTTTTTCTGTACTTTCGGTTGTGCTGTGTATCTTGTTTCCTGTGTTCAATAATGAGCATACGTTCTGTACTGTAGATGAAAATGTGTATTTTTACATTGACATTATGGATGTTATTGTTTTGATTCCAATAAAGTACTACAATTCACATTTTTTGTATCAATTCATGTTTAAGAATTTCTAGTGCATTCAAACAAAAAAGCGCTTGTATTATGCAAAAGAAATTGTTCAAACACTGACGTATAGATCAGTGGGTCTCAGCCACGTATGTTTCGAAAACCCCTTGGGGTGGAATGAACAGTGGACGTGATAATGGTAGGTGCCATAAATTAACTCATGTATTGTGAAATAGGTGCCCTTCACTGTGCGAAAGAATGGTCAAACTGAAGTGTCACGCCAGTTTGATCTCAACAGCTTGTCAATAAGTTCTGCGGTCTCCAGCCACATTCCACCTGTTTCTAGCTATGCTTGCTCCTAAAATATGCAAGCCTGGGAACTGCATACGTCGCAAGATAACGGCTACTGAAGATCTGCAGCCATCTCATGGGGATGGAAAAACGTAAGTCAGCCCCGCCGCAATGCAAATCAGTTGTGCGGTGAAGCATACCAAAAATCGGATGGGGCCCCTTGTACTAGACAGTATGCCTTGAAAAGGGGCGGTTTTATCTTTTGTTCGAGGGGGATACTGTAGATAATCCTTGTGTTATACCAGATGGACTGAACAGATGATTCTTGCAAAATATGCAAATAAGCGACAGGCAGTGAACGGAAACAGACCAACATTCATCGAACATGGATGGGTTGATCATTTATCAACGGTAGCATAATTTGTATAATGAGTTTGGCCGCACCTAAAGGTACACGAGGTAGTACGAGTGCTGGTGGCACCACTTGTGACCTGCTGTGAGAAAAGATATCCTACGAAATATAAATAAATGTTATTTTTCAGAAGAACAGCTGTTTCACTGTGGCATACAATTACGCCATTTTTCTAGCAAATACTGCACAATTTCTTCAGGAGGACCGCCAAATACACGCGGGCGTTCGCAACAGAGAAGCGCAGCAGTATTATCTTGTTATTATTAGGGAGACATTTCACTCGCGAATTAGTGGAGCTTGGTGCACGCCTACGACGTTCATTATAATGGCGCGCGACAGCAGTGGCGTAGCCAGGGGGTGGCACACCGGGCACATGCCCCCCCCCCCCTCCCCCAAATTTTTTTTCGCCATGGCATACAGAGCGAAAAAATGACCATTCCAAGGAGGTGCCCCTCCCGAAATCAAGGCGGTGCCCCCCCCCCCCCCCCGAAAAAAAATTTCTGGCTACGCCCCTGCGCGACAGTGAAGAGTAAAGGTTATTTAATGAAAAGGTAGCTAGTCTCCGTGTATAAAAGCAATTAAATACTGACTGTGACTAATTGAGAAGCACTGTATATCGCGCCTCAGCGCGCGTTATGTGCTCATGGTGGAAATATTCGCCTAACTGCTCGGAAGGTGCCGCTGACCCGGCGTGCAGCCCGCAACAGTACGTACGCGCGCAATAAATACACATGGTTGTATATGTAAACGCTAAAATACCCTTGTAACTCAGGCATTGACTTATGTAACAATGAGATGCCATAGCACATGGTCTACGAACAGCTGAGAACGCACTGGTGCCACTGAAAACACTTGCGGCTCGCGGCAAAAATAACCAGAATCACTCAACAGCACACGCTCGTAGAATACACATACGTGAGTTTCGCTACCTGAAGGTACTTGTCACGCTGGTATCTGCGAATTTTGGGCGAGAAAGACATCCACAACTTAGGGTGAACACTCAAAAGGACACACGTTGATCATTTTGCTTGCGGCACGACAGACGACGAACCGAAGTCGGAGCATAAGGTGCTAACGGAGGTCTCCGCGAGTTCATGACGCCGCGTAATCTATTTACGAACTTAATGCAGGCGCAATGCACGCTGACGATGCAAGAACACAAGTTGCAAGCTCCTCCCCCTTTTTTTCAAAGCACTTTGTGAATACATATGCTTGAGAAAAACTCATCTCAGCATGCGGTGGCTCTGTGGTGTAGTGGTTAGCGTGTTTACTCTCGGTGCGTGTGGTCAGTGGTTCAAATCCAGTGTTGTGTATTATTTGTATATGTATGTATGCACAGATGTATGTCTTCTAATTACCCCCCAGAATTAACTATCAATGATATTAATCCGTCAGACGCTCTTACAGTGCCAAAAAAATTTTTTTGCAGCCGCTTTGGCCGCCTATTAACAGCACGCCCCGCGGAAGCGCTGCAGGTTGTATGACCTAGAATCTTGCAAAAGCCACGTCAAGTCTATTGTGTTGCTTTCTCTGGGAGCCCGCTGCGTAGTCACATAACGAATTGACTAGCAGCGCCGTAATTTGGACAGATTTTATGCCTGCAGGCGTGGATTCGAGCCAGTATTCGACTGGCAGTGTAGCGAAACGCTTCCAAACATCACGCCTTCATTAACATCTCCCGTCACGACAGCGGGAAGGTTCTCTTTAATCTAAGTGTTGTAATCGCGAGCGCTCTGCGTGTTTTGGTTGCGTGGATGTGTGCGTGTATGTATTTGTCTTTCTTTTTTTGCGCTTGATTAATTTTATACCAGAGCGATTTCAATGTGCCAGCTTTACTCTCTCGGTGGGAGTGCTTTCACTCTATCGCAGACGGAGTACTGTACTCCATGAGAGGGCGTTGGAGCACTCTCTTTCTACAGAGAGTAGTTTCACCCCGGAAAAGGAGTGCCCTGCGGGACAAGCCAAAACTCTCGCAAAGGGCGTAAAAGCACTCCTTTTGTTCTAAGAGTGATATTCGCAGGTCTAAAATCGTCTTAACGCAACACGATGCTGATGTTACCCCCCGTGCACGCACATTGCTCAAAAAAATATCCTGTCATGATGTGGTCCTCTTATAACTATTACATGTTATATTCAGTATGGGTTAATATTTGTTATAAGACGCAAATGCTGCAAATAAAGAGAAGGAACGGGGCGCGAGGTACGAGCATAGGTCAAGGGCACCAGCAGTTGCTGCTATTCTTTCGACATTGCGTACCTAATTAAACTGCATAAGTGTCCGTTAATCACGTTTCAGGTGTATTTACGCGCCCATTTCGTCATCATGACTTTGTGGACATGTTTAATGTTCGTCAGTAGACCTTTTTCCTTGTTTCCAGAATTTTGAAGGGCGACCTTGAACTTTCTAAATGTGGCTAATGCTACAATATCACTAAAACGACTTGTCCAGCCAACTAATTTGTGGAAAGACAATGGGGAGATCTTTCATTTTTTGGAATCGTTCGGGCAGCATCAGCCTCTCCGAAAGGTTTTTGTGTGAACAGGTGATGGAAATTTCACACTGATATGAAGTATATGGCACTACTCTCCCGTTAGTGTGCAAGGCTATGCGCGCTCATATTCAATGTATAATAGCAATACAGAATAATGCATGCGTTCTTTCGTGTCACACGGTGTGCATTCATTTGTTGCAAGGACTCAATTCTATCGTTCTGTTACTCAATTTCGTCCCCTTTTATCTACATACGGGAGCTGCCACCTTAGCTGTCTTGTACAGGTCACTGACTACATATTTTTTTTCCCTTTATATCGCTCTTACTTCACATGACGTTAGTTCGTTCCGAAATCGCAATACCTCTGTTCTTTTCAGAAACCCTCGCCACGCTGATGAAAGTGGGTTCATTTGACGTGGACGAACAAAATATGGTATTTTTTTCTCTAGAATGGTCGAAAACGGGGAGAGTCATTAAATGTACCACTGGTAGTTCATAAAGGATAAAAAATATACTTGAAAAGGAAAGAAACGAGAACATTTACAAATCAGTAGCGACCTCCTTTACATATTGGAAAGCTGAAATTGAAGCAACTTTCAGAGGCTGGGCCCCATCACCAGCCTCTCAAAATACAAAAAACGACCGCGCTCTTCTCTATTGGCATTAATCACTTTCCTGACGCACTTAATGACGCAGAAATGGTTATTCACGTGACGTCATCACGGTCCATAGTCTCGATTGGTCTATATACGCAGAATATCAGTTATGAATTGTCTCCTACATCGCTTTGCAATACAGCCACCCATACGTTCTTCCTTGTCTCGCCTCATTATGGAACGCGATTAACGGATTTCACTTAATTTTGCACGTTTCTGAGTGCACCAGTGGAGCTGTTAATTGCTTTTAGACGTCGTTGTGCGCCACTGGGTCCGCATGAAAGACACGGTTGGGAACTCGGGTATCGGGTACCGTCAAAATGAGTTTGGCATGCCTGCGCATACGAACAGCATAAACCTAATTTTAGTAGCTTCATCCTTCCCTCTGCGCTGTACATTTCAGGAAAATATGAAAATTCTAAAACACAAAGTTTACCGCTATCTCTTCACGGTTGCACGATAGAGCTGACATCGTATCGCAATATCGCAAGAGAACGAAATCTAGATGAAAGGTGTCGCATACAAGGCAACTGAAGAATAGAATTCAGCGACATGGTACTTCACACCGGCAGGGCATCGATATCACCAGCAGCGAAGTACAATTGAATGCAGAGACTTGACACTCTATAAGGCGGGCGTATCAACGAAAGTGTGAAGGCGAAATATTGAATGCCCGGTACAAGACGCGCTGTCTCTTTGCATCAATACGCTTGAGAAGAGTCGCACGAAAAAGGCGCTACATTTGTTCGTAACGCCAGACAGGGACACATGATTCATTTTCACTGTGCGGCGATGTTGTAGAAAAGACATTCGAGGATGACAGGCGATATTCCCTTTACGAAAACAATGTTTGCGAGGGACATTTCTAAGAGCCATTTTAGAGCTTGCACTATGGGTGCCATCGTTTCTTCGCCAAAAAGCGAGGTAGGACAAAGCGCGGTAACACGAATATAAACTATCTTCTTTGTATCGCCTTTACTCTTCGAGGCTGCTCCGAAGAATAAAGAGATGCACTGTTTGCAAGTGATGAAAAAAGAAAAAAGAAACAACGCGTCTAGGATTGGAGGATGACGACACGAAGATGATACTGGGGTGCTAGATGGCGCGTCGTTCGTCGTTTCCCGGGTGGGCGCTCCGCGTTGTGTTGGCACATAGGCCGACAACCGTTCCCACTTTCAATGACCCTCAATATTTCATCCAGGGCGAAGGGGGGCATTTCAAAACACTTTTGCAGTGCTGCTCTTCGAGGTTTGTTTCGGATTCCCTGTTTGTTATCTGTGTCTCTCATTCGCCAGTGTTGTTCTTATTTTAAATAGCAGTTACCCATTCTTTCCCTGCGAGATTGCGCGTACTGAAAAGCTAAGGACGTAAGCTGAAAACTTGCTTGTGTTCACAACAGCCCTCCCCGAGCTTTACGTCGTCCCCCATGCACCTCCCTTACCTTAACTATTTTTTTCTTCGCACCCTCCCCCCCCCCCCTCCCCCTGATCGATTCTTTTCCACCTTTGTGTATCCCAGGTAAAAAATGTAGTTGATATGCGTCGTGTAGCGTTACGTACACGCAAATGCATGCGAGAACTGCCAGTTTTCTTCGAAACTTCTTTTACGTTTTTATTCTGACTGCACAGAGTACAGTTTCGTGTTCTCTCCATCTCAACAAAACAAAAGAAGATGCTTCGAGCGACACCATTCCCTCGTCACCATGGAAACGCTCACTATGTCTCATGTGAGACGTACTTCTATACCGTCTTTGTGTTGCCACGTTTAACGTTGATGTACGCTTCTTGGCGCGGCTTTTAAGCCTTCGTGACTTTATTCTCTCTTGGCGCAGCGCATAGCGCGGAAATATGGGCACATTCCTGAGAGTGCCGTAGTTTATCGTAGACGTTGGTTTCAATTCTGTCTAGAGTACGGTGCGGATCTTGATGACGCCGTATAAACATGTTCGCCGTGCAATAAGCATGAAGCGAGGCGGTGCCGTGTGGAAGATACATGCTTTTGGTCGTATCGACTTTTTATTTCTTATTTCCGGTTTGCAGACTTCTCTACTGGGTAGGAAATGCTACTGTGAGTCACGCAAGAAAAAGAGGCAGTCCCTAATTGCAAATGTTGTACGAAGAGTTTATTGGAGCAGAACGCCTGCTGCTAGTGCTTTCAGAACCGTAACTGTACTTCACAACATTCGAGCGACATTACAGTCACTCGTTTCTCGATACATGATGTTGTCCAATTGAAGATACTGAGCTTGTTTTTTTTGTTACTTGGCAGCGGGGCTCCCATCATTTTCCCAGCCATTTAGCTTCAAGAACAATATCTGCGGGTATCGTCATCAAGTTGACCATGACGCACCGCGAACACCGTCGCTGCTCGCAAATAACGTGAGAAGCTACTAATAAGTCTCAATTCAGTCTGAAGACACCTTCGGGATTTTACATCGCAACCGTCATTCCACTCAACCCCCGTCTTCTCTTTACGTACGGTTGCCAAAGTACGCCGCCGCAATTTCGTTCGTTACGTTTGGCGCCAGAACCTGTTCTTGTTCTTATCATTCCTGCCTTTCATTGTATTTTGTCGCAGGTGAGAAACCAAGCCATCCCGCATGCAAGTCTGAATAGAATATAAAAAAAAAAAACTGCCGGATCCTATGACTTACTAAGTTTATTTCATATGTGTCGAAGCTTCAGCAAAAGTACTCATCAGAAGACAAACACGATTATGCGAGTAGAGTACCAGGTTCTTCCAACTAAATTACCAAAAATTTCACTTAAAGGTCCTGCAGCAGATGGTTCTCGTCACACGTTATAATTAAACAGATTTTATTTTGCTCAGTCAATATTTGCGCATGCACTTGTTATCGTTAGATTCAACATTCTTGCAGTTTAACCTTAATTCTGCTTCGTCGTAGCAGCTTCGATGACCATTCAAGGTGCTCACGTGGGCTGTAGATGCACAAACATTTTTCATACGAGGTCGTTTGTTCAAACCAGCAAACTTCGTTTAAACGATCAATAACTCTATAACCCTTTACGGCCTGACCCGCACAAATGTGTGGGTCAATAACGACGCTCACGAAACGGCACCTGTTTCAGTTTCGGTTTCACAGCTCTGTGCCGCTCAAGTCAAAGGTTACGGGAATATATCTGTTTCAGTAGTTCCATAATTTCGACACCAGAGGGCGAGTAATCTGCCACGAAAAATGCCCGTTGAGCACGTGCACCGACAGCAGCTACCTCAGACGTGTAAATCAACGCTCCTCTTCTTAGAATTTTTTTCTTCGGGAGTGTATGCGTATGAAAGGAATATCAAGACTTAGAAAAACACGCTTCGCTAAAAAATTTGCGCGTTCTTACCACACACGCTGCGTACTCAAGCGTGAAAAAGTCACCCGCACGTTTGTGCGGGCTGGGCTTTAGTCCTCGTCAAGTGCACGGCAGAGTGGCACAGGTTGGCTCCTTCGCGCGTGGTTGCGGCTGCGCATTCTGTCTTTTTATTGCGAATAGCTTTCTTGGCATCTTATTGGCACTTCTTTGGTTGGTGTTTCCTAATGTTTTCTTATATCTGAAGTTAGCGACGCGAAGTGACTTGCGTGAATTGTGATCACCATTTACGCAGAAAATATTAATTTTGTGAATGTGTTGTGACAACTTCCATTATATTTCAGAGAATTACATTTTACATTGCTTATCATATAGAGTTTTAGTATCGCCACTGAAATTCTAAGGATAATAAATAACATTGAGGGTTAAAATCGCTAAAATTATCTAACTTAGGGAACAAGTTTCTGTGGGCACCGAATTTTCTTTTTTTTTCACATGCCAAGATTTTCAAACCGGAGGATGATGAAGACATAGAAGAGATATTGAGCCTCCTGATGTCTTGCGTCAGAATTCGGTAGGGACAACATTGACGAATTGACAGAGATTAATATTCGTGGTTCGAGCCAACTTAGTGATGAAAACTGGAGTATGGAAGGTGAGTTTTTTGAGCAGTCGCCTCCGTATTAACTGGGTCAGGTGACCACTCACCCTATCCTGCCAGTTTCAGTGAAATTGATGTCTTTTGGAAGAAGACACATTCGGCTGCAAAGCCTCACCTGCTTGGAAGTGGTGAGACAGCTGACGTTCTTGTTGTTGCCAAGACTCCTTTGCCGACTTTCTCACACTAATTTAATGCAACGATCTTTGAAGTTACTGCTGACAAAACGGCAGTGTGCCCTAGTTTTACACGTAGAACAACTTTGCAAGTAAGTGTGCAAAAGATCAAGCAGATTTAGGTATGGACTTAATCAGGGGCTGCATCCGATCTCTCAGGAACTTTGCTCGTCACCAGGCGCCCCAGAATTGAAAGTGGAAAGAAAAAATGTGTCACAAGATCAATCCTTAGACAACTTTACTGGACTGTAAGAGGCGCCCGGCATAGCCAAGCGATTAGACTCACCTATACATACCACTGGCGATCAGTATACAGCTTGACATGCACACCACTGCAGGCTGTCAAGTGTAGCTTCTTGTTCAAGGACGCGTTGTATGAAGTGCAACTTATACATGTGCCTCACAAGTGACACACAATACTCTAAAATGTTGCATTCGCAGCGCTGACCACGCATTTTTTTTGCTTTGTTTTAGCCGTTATGAGTGTATTCCTCGCTGCAGTGAATCACATGAATAAAAGCCCAGCCCGCACATATGTGCGGGTCTGTTTTCTGGGGCGAAAACTCCAATTCTTACAGTTTAACCTTTGAAAACTTCATTAGAATAGAGCAAACATCAATAATTTTTGAGCAAGTTAGCAATTTTTTTTATTGTATTTTTCTCGGGCAGCAAAGGGATAAGCCGATAGAGTCATTCATGAACAATTTCGAGGTTACTAGACCGAGTTACCTCACACAATCGCAAAACAGCTACACTGCAATTCACTGCTTGCCCGACCGTGACCCACAACAGCCGCGAGGAAGACTCGCTGAAGTGCAACGAGGGACACCGATTGGAGTTAGCTGCCAACGTATAGCCTCAGCTGGTGGTGTGCTCCCGCCAGTCTGCTCCCCGTGAACTGGCTGCATGGGTGCAAAATGAATTTCCAGCCTCAAAGGTTATACGTAATATCAAACTAAGGTTACCGAAGTGTGGCTTGCTAGTACGTGCGTAGGAGGGAGTGGAGGTGGCGATTAAAGAAAAAAAAACTTCACGACGAACGCAAAGAACGCCTGAAGAAAAAAAAGAAATGCAGTAATTTTCAAGTATTGTAGTACGTTACGCAAACAAAGCTTTTCGAAGAAAGCGGACTAGATTCTGTGTTTCCTCAATAGTGGCTATTTTCACTCCTATAAATATATGTATAGGGTACTTCGTGCTTTCTGCTAAAACCTGAAATCTCACATTTGTTTCACCTCCAAACTGGCTTTATGAAGTTCACAAGCTGTGAACCAGAGTTAAAATTAACTTTTTGGTTTTACTTACTGCACTGTAAGTGGATGCAAGCCTTACCATCCGTGCAGGTAAGGCAGGAAAGACCGCATTACTTCACTTTCCGTACAACAGTGTAGCTACAGAAGGGAAGCCAAACATCATAACACACAACCAAAGAAATCAGCAAAGACAGAATGTGTAAGCCTCCCCCTTTGAATGACATATTGTGATTCTTTCACTTACAAAATGCACTTATCGTGCGTGTCGTGCATATAAGCCGTATTGGTGGACAGAACATCATCAGATCACTGCATTCCACGTCATTTTATATCAAGGCCGACTTAATTCGCATACAAGGAAGCGTTGTGCGGGCGCCACCGACAGCCGTTTGCACACTAAAGCAGCAAAACCTATAGGTGTAACTGGCAATAAACTACAGTAAACTGAACAAGGGTATCAATGCAGCCTAGTCATCGCATGTGTGGGTGTAGCGCCACGTACGAAAAAGTTAAAAAAAGAAGACGACGGGAAATAGGCGCACTCGCAACTAAACCTTATTTTGCGTCTATTGCAAATATAAAGACATGAAAACACCACGTGACCGATAACACTGCAAGTGTGCGCCGGCGCGTTATCTGTTTTTTTTTTTTTCAGTTAGTGGCACTGTTATCTATAACACGTGGTGTTTTCATGACTTTATATTTGTAATACATACGCAAAATAGCGTTCAGTTTCGAGTGTGCCTCTTTCCTATCGTCTTCTTTATTAACCTTTTTCGTACGTAGCGCTACATCCACACCTTTCAATAAACCGCAGGCCGGCAATCGAGTGAATGCGTTCAACATCGCAAACTAACCGTTATAGGCGCGCAGTTCACAGTTCAGCAGAAACGAGAACGGAGCAACGCCGGCTGCCATGAAGCCTTCCCTTTCGATTGCTTCAATCAATCTACTCTTGCGACCGCAGGCAAAACTGGTACGCTGACCGGGCTCGCAAGAGAAACAACAAAACGACAATAGCGTATAGGAGTGGAGTTGCCCAAGTGTTAGTATGTTGTTGGCCGACCTGTCTTCGACGAAGCCTGCCATCTGTGCGCGTATTGGCGAGTTTTCTCTGCCTCTTAGTCTCGATTTATGTAGGGTTGCTGGCAATCTATCAGAATGTGTCTATGTATGCGTTTTATGTACGCTGTTACTTTGATGAAGAAAATAAAGGAAAAATAGCCAATGTCGTAGGCCAAGGATGCGGGAAGTGTTCACAGCCTAGATACGACATGGCGTAGATCTAGAAATAGCTGGGCTGATAAAGATCGAGTGGCAGTAAATGGCCGAGAGCAAATAAATATATTCCAGAGGAGTCAGAGAAAACGTACGCTGCTCGGTAAAAGCAAACGGTTGACGGATGGCGTACTTACACTTCTCGCCATTAGATCTTGCACTTGAGGAGCCGGCAGTTTCTCAACAGCAGATCCGTTTAAGCCGGCATTAACCTGCGCAATGCGAACAAAAAACTCCCCTCCGCGACGACGTCACCGCGCGTTGCCTAGCAGCCGGTTGCACAGCTCTGCGCCTGCTAACTCATACAAGGCTCCGCCACCAACCCGCCTGACTAGATAGTGACCGCGTACGCTTAGTCGCACCAGACGTGACGTCCCGGCCAACTGCGCATGTGCTCCTTCGTTCTGTTTAAAGGCCAGCTCCGGCGATTTCTTGACCATGTCAAAGTAATGGTGCTTTTATGTTCCTGAGACGCCCCTGTCATGGGCGTGATAGCAGAAATAGTCGGCAAATCGGTCAATAATTTTAAATGAGCTAAAAAGCGCAACACCCATACCGAAACCCAACCGAGCAGTACTGTCTTCGTGTGACGTAGAAGTTGTCAAAAACCGGAAATCGTGCAAGGCATGCCGGCTACGCGAGCGCGGAGCATGAAAGGTGCGAAAGCCACGATGAGCAGACGCTTAGGGGAAAGGTGACGCCATCGCAACAGCCGTACCATGTCTGTGACTTACCATGCTACGTGCACAAGCTCCTCGGAGCTGACGGAAAGGGATAGCTGCGGTTCGGACGCATATGAAGGCCAACTAAAATCGTCATTCCTCTTCGATAAAGTAGGACACACCTGCTTCGTTATTTGCTTGCTTGGTTGCGCATTCCACCGTCAGATGGCACCACCTGCCCAGGCAGCTCAAGTTTGTGGGGCCGCGATCGGGTATAATGCTATCACTGAAAAGTTTGCTGACTAACTAAAGGTTCTTAATATTGCTATGGGAAGAGGGCATAAGTTTGGCATGGCGGAGTTTAAAATTGCGTTGGCAAGGCAAAGGAATTTAATATAAGCCAAGTGCGAGCCACCTTTCGCAAGGCGCGCTAGGCCCGGTCACGGTGCACCCTGTATACGTTATAGAAAGTGTTCCCGTGCGCTAATGTGCACGCTTAGGATATATTTTAGTAATGTTCAGGCGTATTCCCCCCATCAGCCGATATGGTATTACCGCAGTTTACGTGCGGTAAATCGACACTGCTAGCTAAAATACTCTAGTATCGAGACGAAGGGTAATCGTTAGCTCCGAGGGTATCGTGACTGTTCAGCTAATTATACGGGGAATCCTATGCAACCACCACGCAACATCACTTGCCAGCGATCACACGCAGGCCCACAACGAACCGAAGTTCGCACGCCGAACCAACGAAGCGTTGGCCAAACAACACACGCGATCGTTGCCTTGTGGACAGCAGACGATGTAGAGACGCCTCGGTTTCCTTCACTTCCGTCGTTGTGCCACAATTGACGTCACACACACAATGTTGCAAATAATTGTAAAGCCAGTTGGGAGAGTCGGGGCAATCTATAATATTCACTTTAAATAATCTGCGTACCTCTCCAGCCTGTAATTTTACATAAATGACGGAAACGTGCAAAGGAACGTACTATCGCGCTCAGTATGAGCTACATCGTGGGAGCGCGTGGCCAAGAGCACTGTAAGGTTGTACCGTGGCGCCGATCGTGAAATAACTTGGAGTTATCAGGCGAGCGTTTAGCTGTTTCTTTGAGTGTGCATCGCCTCGCCTTGCTTTCACGCTCGCCCTCGTTTTGCCCTGTCGTGATGTCAGCTTCGAAAATGATAACGGCCGCCGTGGCTTGACACACAGACTTCGAATCTTTCTTCAGTAAAGCTAAATAAATGGCAAAACGTGCCTTCAAATAAAAGAGGGCCGGGGTGAAAGCAAGCAATAGGGAGTGATGTACACTTACAGGAATAGCCACACTCTCTCCCAATAACTCGAAAATATGGCACGATCGGCGGCACTTTACAGCCTTGCAGAGCGCTGGGCCACGCGCTCGCGTGATGTAGCTCATACTGAGCGCGATAGTACCCAGCGAATTTTATTGAGATCCATTGTTGCAACCGGCCTTTGCAGGCACCGAAGACTTGGGAGGAAGATGCTGAGGCAGCATGAAGAGACTGAAAGGAAACTGTACAGAGGTTAAATTACATTCCTTACATGGCGAGCTTTCGTTACATGACGATCATCTCGTGATACAAGACGAAACTTTCGTGCTACATGACGACGACGTCGTGTCGAATAACCCCGCGGAGGCTGATTATCAAGAGTCTCTGTTCCCCAGATCCGTAGATGGGGGGAATGGCTTCAAATTACGCTGTCTAGTCACAGGACACACACCACTTTCGAGGGTGCCACCCACAGGCGCCCAGGTCAACGACCTCGACTGGGGCGTGGCCACTGCACTCTGCACCTGTGGTACTAAGGGGGGTCCTTTCTCGACATGTAAGGCCGCAGGATGATGGGTCACATGCTCGGACAAACGGGAGCATCAAAAGGTCCCCCCCGCCTCGAAGTACCTCGCCGCTCAATTAGCGGGACGGATTGTCATCCGTGCTGACGCTCGTCGTCCCCTCAAGGGAGATGACACGACCGGAAACCATCGCGGTCTTCCGGTATCTCCCTGCTGTGTCGGACCGCATTGCGCCTCACTTCCCGGCTAGGAAGGACAATACGCGCGTTTAGACGGCTTTGAGCAGGCCCACAGCCCATCGGTGACTTGTTCGAAGAACAGAGGGCACCGCTTCTTCGGCGCAGGTGCCGATCATAACACCATTAACCTCGAAAAATTGCCGGAGTTGGCATTTAAAGCCGGCGCGTGGCGGCGTGCCAGACGCAGAGACCGAAGAAGGTTTGCACTGCCGATGAGGAAGCCACTTACCGGGAATCGCGGCACGCTGCCAAGGGAGACTGCTGGACTCGACTCGTTTAAGTAATGCACGACGTAGTACGGCCAAAACGGCGAGAGGCGACTGTTCTGG
>JALIZH010012213.1:0-13630 GCA_030522465.1 Rhipicephalus appendiculatus
GTCGCGCAAGCTCTGGAATAAGCTCGAGTGTTTCAGTCTTGCGCGCAATCTTAACAAAACGATCTACTACAACCGAGAAGCTTCTGGAACACTAAGGCGCGGTCTGCGCCGAGCATTGCTGACAGTCTTTGTGGGCGTAAGCGAAGTTGAAACAAGCGCGCGTGACAGTATCATCGGCTGCAGTCACACAGGTCCGAATGGTGATCGCTGTCAAGTGCCAGAAACACTTGAGCACACTTTTTGTATCTGCCCAGCATACGCACGTGAACGACAGAAATTGGTTTTCTCTCCGGAACGATTGCGCAATACGCCATTAACTGATGAGGTTGTTTCGGGCCCTTGGCCTGACGCCAACATAGCTACTGTGGCCGTAAGAGTGTTCACAGCCTCTCTACAATCCAGTCCGCCATGGTGGATCAGTGGCTGCGGTGCTCGGCTGCTGACCCGAAGGTCGCGGGTTCGATCTTGGCCGCAACGGTCGCATTTCGATGGAGACGAAATGGTAGAGGTACGTGTACTGTGTGATGTCAGTGCACGTTAAAGAACACGCGATGGTAGAAATTTCCGGAGCTTTCCCGTACGGTGTCTCTCATAATCATATCGTGGACTTGGGACGTAAAACCCCAGATATTATTGTTATTATAATTCTTCTGTCCACTAGACTGGACACACGGCTTTAGGATAGCACCAGTATCACGGGACTGAATATAGTCACCTCCATAACTTACCATCGTCATGCGTTGCTCTTTTTCCTTTCTATTCCCCTCCTCCGGCATACAGTAGCCGGCCAGAGCATACTACCGCTCAGGCGGGCCTCTTTGCCTTTCTGTAAATAAACCTCTCTCTCTCTCTGTAAAATTATGTACGCAATCACGTTCACACTGCCATTGAACAAGTATTGCAACCTTTGATTGCGCTTGCCAAGTAAGATCAATTTTTTTACGATTCAACACAAAGCTAAATTTTGAAATTGTAGAGTGATTAAAATTGGTAAGGCGAGCATGGTTTAGGGATGTCTCAGCCGTGCGGTAATTTAAATTTATATAACGAATCTTTTTCTGTCATACATCAACTTTTCTCTCTTACGTTTACTTCATTTGTTACACGTGTTTCGGCTGTTCAAATGCCAACTTGAAGGTATGGGTAGCGACGTTGTAGTGGCAGACACAATCACTGAGATGCGCCATCAAAGACTCAGCCAGAGCAATATGGGCCTCTGCATAACTGCTCGCTAGGAACGACAATAAATGCGTCACTTTTGAATTCCAGCCACCCAGTAGCGAATACACCTAAAAGTTTAGGTGTTCACCAAATTTCCCGGTATTTTATAGTCCCATTTACTTCACCTAAAATGTTGTAATAGTTTTTTTTTTGTTCAAGCTCACGGTCCGGGGCAGTAAGAAAGCGAAAAGGAGCTGCTCTTTGTCAGTGAGCTAATGAGAGAGAAAATAGAACAGGAAATTCATGTGTCATCGCCTGACATGTCACCAAGATAGCACATTGGCGTTTTCGGCCGGATAAAATTACATTGGAACACTTCTCCTATGTACTGCTCAGAAACACTTCATACCATTCCCGGCACTTTTCTTCGTAGCTTATGTCATGGAAGAACTGAATGTGGCCATATGTTTGCTTGCCACCGCGCCAAGTGATGGCAAAAACTGCTATTGTTGTCGCCACGAGACTTTCCAGTTTAGATCTAGAGGTGGGGGGGGGGGGGGGGATTTCATTACTTACGACTTCATTCCTATTTGGCTTGTGAATCAAAAGCATGGATCAGGCTTAAGCGTTACGGTTGAGCAACGCCCAGCGTGCTTGCTGAATAGGCTCCGTGCAGACGTAACTCATGAAGGCGCCTCTAGCGGCAATAAGCGCAGATTTGGAAGGATGTTCCCAGCCGCTCGCACGTGGGAGCAATCGCGGAACGATTCCGATGGTGCCTTTTCCGATGCTACACGCATGCAGTTTCGCTCAATGGGCTCGTCGCCTCCGTTGTCGTTTTAGCCAAGAATTTGATGTGGCCGCATTAGCCTGAGGGTGCATGAAGACTAGCGAAAAAAAGCACACGCGCTAACACCACAGTTCTCCCACGGCTGCTAACGATTTACCGTATTTTGAAAGCAAACGGGAACGAAAACACCTCAAGCGAAGCACCAAAGCACAGCGCAGTGGCTTGCCGCCGCTTGCGTCGTCTGCTCCCGTATCACACCAAATCTGCTGCCGTGGCCGCTTTGGCGCTGGAGGCAGCGCGTGACTGTGGCGGCTCCTAACGTATGCATGGTGCCCATAGAAGAAAGCGCCGGTGAATAATCTTCACCGTGGAAACAAAAGAAGCCGGGGACGTCATTTATGGTGAACCTGCGCCTCGCGTTCAAGAAAACGGAAAGCGTCCATTGTCGTGGGTTGCTGCGCATCTTCTCTCGGACTGTGATAGCAGCACACTAGAAATGGCATCATAGCGCCGTAGCCCGCAGTTGTCGGCGCGTTACAGCAGCTGTTTTAACGGCGATAATAACCATTGGCGATGATGACGATAGGATGCTTGGGATCACGCGCCAATCTTCAATTAGCTGCGGCTGAAGCGATCCGCTAGCACCTAGCCGGGCGCATTAAAGTACTACGCACATGATTCATTCGCGGCTCTTATTCAGCTTTCAGTGACAACTGATGATTTGCGTCGCATAGGGCACGCACTTGATATCGAATGTGCATCACATAGACCCAAGATTATTAGAAAAGCAGGTAAGTTCGATGGTTCACAAACAACGTAGCAGCAATTATTGCTATCCGCCACGGGGGACCAGTGGATATACGGACCTCAGCTGCTCACCCAAAGATCGCAGGGTCAATCACGGCCAAGGCGGTCGCATTACGGTGGAGGCGAAATGGTGGTGGCCCGTGTACTGTGCGATGTCAGTGCATTTAAAGAACACCAGATGGTCATAATGTCCGGAGATATCCGCTAAGGGTCCCTCATAATCATGTCGTGGTTTTGTGACATAAAACCCCATATATTATTATCATTAGCATTATTGCTGATGGCTCTTTTAGAGCAGTCGGCCAAAGTGCGGCCACAGCGAACTAAGCCTGAGGTGCGGCGGTGACTCGTCGTGGCATAGCGCTGCATTGCCATTTCTTGCAGTATAATAGCTGAAGAAAATGCGCGAATGAATGAACGTATGTTATGCACTTCAATTTTTTTTTATTTGTAGCGTCAAGCACTGATAGGGCGATATATTTATGATTGCAATACGTAGTCGCCATAAAATTATTTCCTTCCAGTTCATTTCGCTGATTATGGCCGTTGTATTGCTATTTCACAGTCTAAGGTACTTTGTCTTCACTTGCTATAGCAATCGTATGGCTGTACGCTTACTTAATACGTCTGCCACTGTTGATATGAAGCCGCTTCTTAACAACGCCACGATTCAACACGTGCCTTGTCGTAGTCATCGAGTCTTGGTCTCCAAATGGGTCTGACCAAGCCGCACTAACCTGCTTACTTTGCAAACTCATGTTCAATAGAGTTCATCGGGCTTCTCAAGTAGCTTACCTTACTTCGTATAACATTGCACTTCCTACTGCAATCATTGCTGCGTCCCTGAGGCGCGATTGTCTCATCAGTTGCTGAAACAAAGCTCTGATGACTGTCACTCGCTTGGCGCTCTTGTGGGTACCCATGACGGGAAATAGCACTGATGTTTTCGTAGATAGCTTGCATTGAAGCTGTGCAGTTACCTTCAGTGCGCAAAATTTCTACTGATCCGCCGGCAGATTCATGTCCACAGGCGGATTTAAGTCGGATGCTGCAAGCTTTAACACTAACTTTGCTAACAGCTCCAGACGATTGCCGCATATCCGCTAAGGTTTTTGGCAGCTATAGCGCCGTTTTGCCTGCATCCATCCACGTTGACGCCTAGTCGCACATCTCCATCTTGCCGACTAACGTCCATGTTGATTTAACCCTTCTGGTAGGTAAAATAAACATACACCCAGACACAGCTTAAGGTGATTCCTGCGCAAAGACGACATCGGTAAGCACGTATAAAACAATGGTACTCGGTATGCACTCATTGAAACTGTTCTCATTTAGCGACAGACACGCTAAGGTGTGCGCTCCCTCCACCGTAACCTACCCCTGTATTCATGCATACAACACAGCGCTTCAGTAACGCAGCATGCAGAGTTCGTTGCTTGAGCCATGAACGCGGGAATGCGTTCCGTTTTTCAGTGACCTCTCTCTCGCTGCACCAAAGAACACATTGCGCGACAATCGCCCGTCGACGCCATTCTTTTTCTGCGCCACTTATTGCAGAGGTTGTTATTACATAGTTAGTGCTATCGCAGTCGAAGCAGTAGACGGCGCAGAAACACCATTACAGTGAAACCTCAGTGATACGATCACAGCTCATACGAATTTCGGGGTGATACGAATTTTGCTTTGGTCCCGGCCAAGGCCTATTGACCTGCAATGTAATGGAGTACGGTTGTTGCGAACTGATTTGCACCCCGCGACGTTTGATACACTCTAAAAACTGAAACTCCTGCAGCAAGAGTAAAGAAGCTTTGTTACTCTCTCTGCAGAGAGAGTAAGAAATTATACTCTCTCTACAGAGAGTCACTTTACTCTCTCTGGCCAGAAGGAGTGAAAGGGGGCTTTCACTCCTTCTGGGAAAAGAGAGTAAAGTGCCTGTTTTACTCCGGCAAACCGCAAGAGAGTTCAATGCCTGTTTTACTCCTTTACCATACGACAGCTTGTTTCACTCGTCCCATTCTCCCCATTGGAGAAGCTGCAAAGATAAGTACGCGCAGTCTTGTATCTCGGACTGTCGCTCAGTCGAGAGAGAAAACATTTTATTTTAAAATAATAGCTGCGGCATAGCTCGGCTAGGCCCGGTTACGAAACACCAGGCCTCTAAACCACCGGCAGACGCTCGCGTGCTCCTTTGCTAGCAAATGCGCGCGCTCCTTGCGTTTTGACCTGGGACGCTGAGGAAGGCCATTCGGACAGACAAGCCGACGAACGCGTCCATTGTAACTTCGTGCGCATCTGCAACGCCACTAATAATTTCGCGCGGCTTGTCACGGGGTGTCCGTTCTTCGCTTCAAGACCACGCGCTGATGCACAGCGTAACTCACTCAAAAATTATAAACTAAATAACCTGATTTTATGATAATAATATTTTATTCATTCAATCAATCTTGCGGGAGGGATCGTCCTGGGTCCTGGCGACACGGGCCCGTTGAACGCCTGGAGGCTCTCGAGAAGCCCGTCGCATGCTGAGGGCATCACCCCACATTTTAGTGCGGAAGGGACGCAAGATGACAGGGAGGGGAGGCAACAATTTTTCGGCGCACTCCACCGTGACGTGGAAAGCCGTTGTGGATCTGCCGCAGGCCGGGCTAGAATTCACGTAGCGGTCTGGGTTCTCGATGAACGGACGACGAAACATATGCCTCCTCAACGTGTCGTGTCGAAAACCGCTGACATGCCCAAAGAATCCGGGATCGTAAATGCACGCGATTATGTTCACTCGTACTGAAACACTCCCAGCGCTCCCAAACATCACACCTGCGTTTTCACGACCACTTGTGCTCGGCAAGCTTTGCTGACACTTGCATTTGCGAGCGCAAGGCGAACGCCAGTAGTGTTTCGGTGACTTCACATCCCGGCTTGGTAAACATGCAGTCCCATAATCTGCTACCTAGCTCTGCTCGTACTTTAAGCGAGTTATCACAAGCATTTGTGCCCGCGGCAGTTCTGCACCGTTCTGTGCAAGCACAGGGGTATGCTTGTCAGGGGGCCGAGATCCAGTAGTCGAAACAACACGCACATCTCACTCATATGTGCACCCCTTCGTAACACGCAAGAAATAAAATGCTCATTTTTAATCAGTTAATCGTTGGGGTTTACCTTCCCAAATTGCAAAGTGCGAACGCGCCTCTGGCTCCTATATTTAATTGCATCTAGCACGAACTTTCGCTCACGGTAGAAGCTGCTTTTTCGCTCAAAACCAAACATGCCAACGCCGCCGAAACCGAGCTGTCGCGATAGGGAAAAAAAAAAAAAAAAAAGACGCGACTTGCATCAAGCGGCTGCGAAACGGCGAGAGAGAAACGCCAGAAGCACGATAACAGAACCGTATGACGCATGCGCGCGCGAGGAAAGAAAGAAAGAAACGGCGAAACAGGGAGAGGAGAAACGTGCGCGCGCCCGAAGCAGCTGAAAGGCTGAAACCCTGAAACTTTGCCGTCGCCCGTCGTTGTCTTCGCCATTTTGACGCGTTGTTCAGTTGTTGAAGTTTGGTGATTGCTCAGCTTCGTCGGCGGCGTGTGTACGTGTGTGCGCGACTGTGATCTCGACGCTGGACGTGAACCGCATTTAGCGACGGCAGTGCAACATCCCGTGCTGTGTGCGCGATGGTTTTGTGATTGTCTGCAGACTCAACTGCGTGACTGAGTGCCCGGCCAACACATGGTTCGGCACAGTCGGGCATATGAACGGTAAGTGGTGCTTCTGTTTTCTCTGCTTCGCGTCCTATCGTCGTTCAGATGTGTAATAGTGCATGCTGTGTCGCCTGTAAAGTACAATAAATAACATTAGGCGCACATATGTGTGATGCCGGATGCGCGTTTAAAAAGCTTTTGGGAAGGCACAGACGTCGCACGGCCAGTCTATCGAAGCTCGCATGCGCCTCGATAAAGTCAATTTGTGCGTTATAATTTATTTGCTTCCCATAAAGCGTGAGTGCGGCAGCGTACGTTTTTGCAGAAAATATACACTTACGCGAAAGCCCGCGGTTATCATGCCGTAATAAGTGATTTAAGGCCAACTATGTTTTCATTTGATTCAGTTGTCATTCTTGGCCGCCTCAGTGGTACAATGGTTACGGTGTTCGGCTGCTGACCCGAAAGTCGCGAGTTGGACCCCGGCCGCGGCGGTCGCATTTCGATGGAGGCGAAATGTTAGAAGCTCGTGTACTCTGCGATGTCAGTGCACGTTAAAGAACAGGCTTCTGATTGCACGTGAAACCCTCAATATTAATGTTATTTTTAGTATTCATACTGGATGTGTTTGTGCTTTTCTTCAGTCTCAGTGTCGACTTGTGTGCGTTATTAACCTGTGGCAGGGACGTAGTTGGGGGTTCAAACCCCCCTCCCCCCCCCCCCCCCCCCCCGAAATATTTTTCTGGGTCAATTTTTTTAGAGAGCGTTTGTACAAAATAACTCTCTCTTCTCCATTTACACCTTTCTCAAATGACGCGATAAGAAATACTGTTACATGTATTCCACCGTCGATTACACCCCCCCTCCCCGGGGGGGGGGGGCGAGGGAGGGGGTGTAACCGAACCCCCCTCCGAAAAAAATTTCTGGCTACGGCCCTGACCTGTGGCGTCACCCGGCGCTCATATTTTGGCAGAATTTACGCTGGATACAGAGTGCACTGGGCGCCCTTGTTCCGCCGTGCAACTGTGGAAATTTTATCGAGGCACAGAATATTAGTGAGAATGCTTTTCCATAACATTTTTGCATTAAACTTTTTTTCCGTGTCTAAGACAAAAAAAATCATTTGCATCAATATCGCAATAAAGTTATTTTCCTTCCTTTCTTTGCATCATTATCATCATCATAATACCATGGTCTAATGACGTTATTAGGTTGAGTTTAATTGACTAGTGGGAATAAATTCTGCTGCAGGGATATAATTATGGCGAAATGTGACAGTCATCTGCTAAGTGACAGCGTGTATGGTGAAGCACATGCATTTTACGGTATTGTCACTTAATTAGTGACATATATCAGCACTGGAACCTTCCTGGATTTCATGTGAATATTCTCAGCCATTTGAAGATGTGTGAGCTGTGCCCGACTAATGCAGTCACATCAGCAAGTCAGCTCAACGCAATCGTGATGGTAGAGGGACAATCGTAAATAATTGTCTTGCATAAGACTATTATGAAGTTGTGAAGAAAAGCTAAGCAGCCATTAAACATTATGGCAGTTAAAAAAACAAATAGTGTTCGGCAAGGACAAGACATCTTTAGTCATTTGTTATGGTTTACTTCTGTAACCCACGTGTAAGCTTCCTACATTCGTGCTTCTTGATGAATGTAAATATTGAATTTACTGCGGCGTCAGAAAGCAATAGCACGCAGGTCACCGGATAACTCCATCGCAAATTCACAAAGGACGTGCTGTTGTGCACCTACTCCATGCTGTACCATGCTCTGTTTTCAGCTCTTTCATTAGAATGATACCTGGTAAACAACCTAATTTATAAGAAACTCAAATGCTGCGCTTTTGACGAAATAGGTGTGGAGTGAGCTTGAACCTGCAAGTATTTGGTTTTTGGTCTCACCACAGAGGCAGTGCTAATTTGGTTGGCCGTAGTGTGAAGTACTTAGGGCAAGAAAAACGCAGCACACAAGGAGATACAGTGGAAAACCGATTGTCCCTTGTGTATCTTTCTTGTGTGCTGCGTTTTTCTTGCGCTAAGTAATTTTTTGTCGGTATGCGCCAACTAGACCCTCATGAAGTCTTGTGTAGTGTGAAGGTTATCAATGTTTTTGCAGTTGGCAATGCTACACTACTGAACTTGATGTGTATATTTCGAAATGCTCCAAGACTTTATTTGAAAGAAGGAAAGGAAGACATAAATGGTAACACAGGCATGTTTGCCAGCTGTTAATCTGGCTGGCCATGCTGTGCAAACGAAGGGCGTACGAGGGAAAAAAGATAACAGAGAAAAACTTAACAGGAAAGAAGAGTATGACACCTTTTAAAGCCTGTCTCTAAGGTCACTTTGTGTAGGAAGCACAGCAATGCTTTTAATGCTAATATTAAATGGGAGCAGCGATGACAAAAATCTTACAGCGTAATACTGCGAAATATTTTTCCCGTAGTAATAGAAAAGCCTTATCCACACTGTCAGTTTGTGTATTGCGTGTTGAATTAATTTTTCGTGTTCGAGTGCTTTAGGATAATAAATTTAAGAGCTAAAGAAGTGTTTCATGCATGGACGTCAAAGTGAATTTATGCCAGTTATCTGATATAGGTACTGGCGTGCTTTACAGCTGATCAGTGCGGCGTGAAATACTGAGTCACTTAAAAAGGATTGGTTCCATGCACCTCGTGATTTAAGTTATCACGGTTAGGAAAATTTTTGCATTCGTTTAGACTTGATAGTTATGTTTATTGCATGTCTAGCGTGTTGGCTAGGTGACATTTAAGTTAATATCAAGCAGTAAGCAGGATGGAAAATTTTCAGAGAATACGTATTTCGTCATTGGCAGCAGCAGGATAGTGCATAACTTATAGGCAGGCGCTGTATACACTGTTGGTTTAGTCAGATACACGTGCAGTACTAACATATTGTCTAGGTGTTGCTTTGGCATTAGCATGGTTTTAGATTTAGATGTACATTAAAGAATCAAGGGTGTGCACTGTGGCATGCCTCATAAGTATATACTATCTATATCTTTTCCCATCTAGCCCAAGTTTTAAAATAATTTATTTGGTTGAACTTGCAGTAAATTTTGAGGGTGAATGAATTATTTTTCTTGTAGGAGTTGCCTTCATGAAACAACAAGCAACACTGCACACTAGCCATCGTACCTTGTTCTTTTGCTATGTGTATCAAAACATGGCAGAAATACATGGACAAGCAATGAGCTCAGTCTTTCTATATCATATTGCTACATCTTTCATATTTTATAATAAAAGCATGCTGCACTCGTTGGAGATCTCTCAAGGCAGCGTTTCAATTTTTGTATTTTTGTGATGTTTTTTTTCAAAAAGTCTGCAGTAAGAGATGTCATGTTAGTCTTTTGTAGGGCATTCATTTGTATGGATGCAGAAAGCTTAATACACTTCTTTATTTGATATCTTTTTTCAGGAAGACTAGACACTTCTGGCGAAGCAGCGAGAGTTCTGGCCCACCTGTTTGTCTACAGGACGGCCTGTTCTGCGAACACTCATGGGCCTTACAGTACACTATATTGACGATCTTGTACATCACTCAGCATTTAGGATTGCCAGCACTTGGGCTCCTGCAGTGTGTTATGCACGATGCTGTGTCCGAACTTTCCAATAAGAGTACACATTTTGAAAATTTTATATGTCTTGAAAAAGGATGTAAACTTAATTCCTGGCTGTTTTACAACCTGTATTATAGCCTGTTCAATTTTTATGCAACCTCATGGCATATCCAGTCCTTGGCTCTAATGTGTCAAGCCACCACCAGTATTGATAGGCAATTTTTAATTTAAAACTTGTTATTGCCTAACGTAACTTTCCAGTCATGGTATTCGGATTCATTTTACATGAGGTAGTTTCGCATGAGCCATAAATTCAGCTATTAAAGATGGTGAACTACTTTACCGGTAGCAAATGATGGCACGAAACTAGCTGGCATGAAAATATTATAACTGTAGGTCTATACTTAAGCATAATATTCCGGCGAATCATGGTTGTGAAATAATGCCTAGTTCCCAAGCTTGATTTTAGAAATTTGCATCATCATATGAAAATATGTGAACAAAGGCAAGCGTGTTTACAAATTTTGGCAGGTGGATCTATGGTGGACACCACAGGTCTTTATACAACAAAGTTGACTGCACAGTCGTGTATCATGTTTCACTCCTGAGGGCAAACTAATGCAATATAAAGAAATTGTACACTACCATGCCTATTCCACAGTCGCATTTTTCTCAAAAGTGTTGTAAGCCTTCATTGACTTATCGAATTGCCTTCATTTGTAAGCAGACACCAAGTTCCTTGTGCATGCCGTCTGTTTGGATTTAAATGCATACTGGCATTGCTAAGTATATGTGTCGTGCCTTGTGATGTTTTTTTTTCTGTACTTTCGGTTGTGCTGTGTATCTTGTTTCCTGTGTTCAATAATGAGCATACGTTCTGTACTGTAGATGAAAATGCGTATTTTTACATTGACATTATGGATGTTATTGTTTTGATTCCAATAAAGTACTACAATTAACATTTTTTGTATCAATTCATGTTTAAGAATTTCTAGTGCATTCAAACAAAATAGAGCTTGTATTATGCAAAAGAAATTGTTCAAACACTGATGTATAGATCAGTGGGTCTCAGCCACGTATGTTTCGAAAACCCCTTGGGGAATGAACAGTGGACGTGATAAAGGTAGGTGCCATAAATTAACTCATGTATTGTGAAATAGGTGCCCTTCACTGTGCGAAAGAATGGTCAAACTGAAGTGTCACGCCAGTTTGATCTCAACAGCTTGTCAATAAGTTGTGCGGTCTCCAGCCACATTCCACCTGTTTCTAGCTATGCTTGCTCCTCAAATATGCAAGCCTGGGAACTGCATACGTCGCAAGATAACGGCTACTGAAGATCTGCAGCCATCTCATGGGGGATGGAAAAACGTAAGTCAGCCCCGCCGCAATGCAAATCAGTTGTGCGGTGAAGCATACCAAAATCGGATGGGGCCCCTTGTAGTGGACAGTATGCCTTGAAAAAGGGGCGGTTTTATCTTTGTTCGAGGGGGATACTGTAGATAATCCTTGTGTTATACCAGATGGACTGAACAGATGATTCTTGCAAAATATGCAAATAAGCGACAGGCAGTGAACGGAAACAGACCAACAGTCATCGAACATGGATGGGGTTGATCATTTATCAACGGTAGCATAATTTGTATAATGAGTTTGGCCGCACCTAAAGGTACACGAGGTAGTACGAGTGCTCGTGGCACCACTTGTGACCTGCTGTGACAAAAGATATCCCTACGAAATATAAATGTTATTTTTTCAGAAGAACAGCTGTTTCACTGAGGCATACAATTACGCCATTTTTCTAGCAAATACTGCACAATTTTCTTCAGGAGGACCGCCAAATACACGCGGGCGTTCGCAACAGAGAAGCGCAACAGTATTATCTTGTTATTATTAAGGGAGACATTTCCACTCGCGAATTAGTGGAGCTTGGTGCACGCCTACGACGTTCATTATAATGGCGCGCGACAAGCAGGCGTAGCCAGGGTGGCACCACCGGGCACATGCCCCCCCAAATTTTTTTCGCCATGGCATACAGAGCGAAAAAATGACCATTCCAAGGAGGTGCCCCTCCCGAAATCAAGGCAATTTGCCCCCCCCCCGGAAAAAAATTTCTGGCTACGCCCCTGCGCGACAGTGAAGAGTAAAGGTTATTTAATGAAAAGGTAGCTAGTCTCCGTGTATAAAAGCAATTAAATACTGACTGTGACTAATTGAGAAGCACAACATATCCCGCCCTCAGCGCGCGTTAAGTGTTCATGGTGTAGAAATATTCGCCTAACTGCTCGGAAGGTGCAGCTGACCCGGCGTGCAGCCCGCAACAGTACGTACGTGCGCAATAAATACACATGGTTGTATATGTAAACGCTAAAATACCCTTGTAACTCAGGCATTGACTTATGTAACAATGAGATGCCATAGCACATCGTCTACGAACAGCTGAGAACGCACTGGTGCCAATTGTAAAACACTTGGCGGCTCGCGGCATAAAATAACCAGAATCACTCAACAGCACACGCTCGTAGAATACACATACGTGAGTTTCGGGCTACCTGAAGGTACTTGTCACGCTGGTATCTGCGAATTTTGGGCGAGAAAGACATCCACAACTTAGGGTGAACACTCAAAAGGACACACGTTGATCATTTTGCTTGCGGCACGACAGACGACGAACCGAAGTCGGAGCATATAAGTTAACGGAGGTCTCCTCCGCGAGTTCATGACGCCGCGTAATCTATTTACGAACTTAATGCAGGCGCAATGGCACGCTGACGATGCAAGGAACACAAGTTGCAAGCTTCCTCCCCCTTTTTTTCAAAGCACTTTGTGAATACATATGCTTCGAGAAAACATCGCAGCATGCGGTGGCTCTGTGGTGGTAGTGGTTAGCGTGTTTACTCTCGGTGCGTGTGGTCAGTGGTTCAAATCCAGTGTTGTGTATTATTTTGTATATGTATGTATGCACTTGATGTATGTCTTCTAATTACCCCAGAATTAACGATCAATGATATTGGAACTGTCAGACGCTCTTACAGTGCCAAAAGTTTTTTTTTTTTTTTTTTTTTTTTTTTTTTTTTTTGCAGCCGTTTTGCCGCTCTTTGCCTAACAGTTCCGCCACGCGGGGAAGCGCTGCAGGCTGTATGACCTAGAATCTTGCAAAAGCCACCGTCAAGTCTATTGTGTTGCTTTCTCTTGGGGCCCCGCTGCGTAGTCACATAATGAATTGACTAGCAGCGCCGTAATTTGGACAGATTTTATGCCCGCAGGCGTGGATTCGAGCTAAGTATTCGACTGGCAGTAGTTGTTCCGCTTCCAAACATCACGCCTTCATTAACATCTCCCGTCACCGACAGGCGGGAAGGTTCTTCTTTAATCTAAGTGTTGTAATCGCGAGCGCTCTGCGTGTTTTGGTTGCGTGGATGTGTGCGTGTATGTATTTGTCTTTCTTTTTTTGCGCTTGATTAATTTTATACCAGAGCGATTTCAATGTGCCAGCTTTACTCTCTCGGTGGGAGTGCTTTCACTCTATCGCAGACGGAGTACTGTACTCCATGAGAGAGGGCGTTGGAGCACTCTCTTTCTAAAGAGAGTAGTTT
>JALIZH010012214.1:0-109054 GCA_030522465.1 Rhipicephalus appendiculatus
TTGAGTTAACCTACACAAAGAGGCCAACTTAAGCGGGGCCGAAAATGCAGTTGGAACATGTGACTTCTGAGCGATCTGAGCGATTCGTTTGAGATTGTGTGCCACCTTATGAATGTATGGGATGACCACTTTCTTCTTCGTGTTACTTGGTCGCACCAGTTTTTTTAGTAGTCCTTCAGCTACTGAAACTTGCAGATGCATCGGATAGCCCGCTAGAGATAAGCGTTCAGATTGGAGCTGCCCTGCCTCTATCATTGAATAGGCACATGACTTCCAACAAGCCACACTTCTGACTGAGAAGATAGTAGCGCTTTACCGGCCGTAGGATCGTACCGCCAACATACGTGCTCAGTACCAAAAAGTTCATGGGTAATGTTTAAAGGATGGAAGCAATCCCGAGTCATATGAAGAATGTCGGCAACATCCGATTCAAGTGAGGCGCAGTTAAACGGAAATAGAATCAACTAGTCGTCTACAAACCTAAAAAACTGTTTTAACAGAACTATGTTCAATCCTTCTGGACAGGTCATTGTCAACGTTGGCTAAAAATAAATCACTTAACACTGGTCCTATGGCCGACCCAATACACACGCTTTGCGTTTTCAAGTACGCTTGTCCATTCCAAATTACACAAGTAGACTTTAAATACAAGGATAAATGCTCTAAAGTCCTCTAACATGGATGCCACTGTCATTTTGGAAAGGAATGCTTCCATATTTGTTAATAGCTGCCTCAACGCTGCGCATTAAACCGGCCTGAGGAAGTGAATAATATAAGTCTTTCACGCCAATAGAAAAAGCATTGATGTTACCTAAAGCCTGGTCCTCTAAAAAACTAACAGCCTCATCAGAATTCTTAAGGGCAATGTGGTCATTACATGGCAGCTTGTTTAAGCTTTCTTTTAAGAACAATGAGACTGCTTTTTGCCAAGACTCGCTTTTCGAACTGATGACCCTCAATGGCCATTCAATTTTGTGCGTTTTAGCACTGAAGAACACACTCAGGCGATCCAATTTTGCTACTACTGATAGCTTTTGCCAAACCAGTAAGGTTCATAGAATTGCACCACTTTTTCGCTTCCATTCGCAATTTTTTTCAGTGGCAGATCGTCATGCCCATCAAAAACAGCCAAAACGGCCTTTTCTTTGGAGGAACTGTGCGTTAGCACGCAAAAACCTCCTTCTTTGGCTGCTCCGTGTACGCAAAGCGATTTATCGACCAATAACGAAGCAACATTGCTTACATTTAGAACTGATTTGATGCCGCTACAACGATTCAGGACAGCCACGCCTTCGGCAACACAACGTTCTTTTTCACTATCAGGAGACTACTGCGCAATATCACGTACCATAGCAAGAAGTTTCGGCGGGGATTTCTGTGGATTGCACTGCAAACTTGGATCCAAGCGAGAGAACTTGCTCGACATTGGACGGTAATTCCACGTCAGACGTTGTGTGCACTTTGCCAGGAATTGCTCCCTTGTGGTGCTTGCCTTCCTGCGAATTTCTCAGCTGAACGAGCTGGTGCCTCCAGATGAATTCAGTTGTCTGGTCGGCAAGACGAAGGTAATCCGCGAGCTGTCTCATGGCGGATGACGGACTCGTTGACTGGCGAACGTGCGCACTGAGGTAGATCCTGTAGAAGCGGGCCTGCCGGCGCCATTCACCCCGAAGGATGTTCATTACCCGGAGCCTGTGACTGAAGGAAGGCACAAAGCCAGCGAACAGCTGCAGAACTTCTGGTGGAAGCCTACTGATGCGGATATAGAAGGGGAGTGATCTTGCACGACATGCCGCAATGGCGATTTGGCTGATAATGACAGAAGGGGGAGGAAAACACTTAAGAGGGCCCGATCTAAAAGAAACGAAATTTACAATGGAGCGAACTTGGGCGTGTTGGTTAAGCATGATGAAACACACAGCGCAAGTAAACACCGGGGACACAGGAAGGGAACACACACAGCGCTGACTTAAAACAAAATTTATTAGAGCATCATGTCACATATATACAGGAAATCTGCCAACATCTGCGCATGTCATAAGCAGATAAACTCTTCTGATCAACTTGGAAAAGGAGAACGAAGAAATTGCAATTCTTTATTTGATAAAAAGATTGACGCCGAACTAACACATTTGTCACCCAACCTTTGAATCATCTCTGCTTCAATTATTTTCGGACATATTTATTTCTATGTTTGTACTCACCAGCAGCTCCTGCTTAATTCGACACAGCTACTGTGGATGATGACCGTTAGATTGGCCCTACATAGCTGAAAAACACTTTAGCTAAACTCTAATGAAAAAAACTGCAGCATATGTGGAGGTTCTAGCATTCAAATTTGACGTCTAACCTTTCGTTGACTTAATGATGCAAATTACATTTCACGAATATGTATCTTTTGTAAAATACAGGTACTCCTTTTTTAAAGCATTTGTCGCCAGGTCAGACATAGAAGAGCTTTTTTTCTAATTTTCATATGCTACGCCGAAAACTACAGCGTAATTCTAAGAAAGCTTTCGTGCGAAGAAAAATTCTTCAATGGATTGTGCTAGCTAGTTATTTAATTGTAAGTTACCGAACTCTCCACCCAAAACTAATATCTAAGCAATATCTGTTGCAGAACCTGAAGCGCAGATAAATGAGTTACATTGTTAAAACGTTTTGTTGATTTATCCGATATATTTGATCCGCTTCATATGTACCATTATAGAAGCTGCCTAGAGAAGTGTGATATCTTTCTTCATTCGCGAATCCACAGAATAGTGATTAACATTGTTTCGCTTTCTGACAATTTGCGACCGTCATGCATTTCGGTGGAGCTCGTCTGACGCGCCATTCACAGATCCAAAGGTTAGAGGTGAAACTCGTTAGGAGCGGTGCTATGTTTGCAAACAGCACAACACAAGATTGGGAGAATCGAAATAAGCTCACCCATTCGGGCGTGGTTCACGGGGTTGTGCCCAAAGTAGGCCCGCCAGGCAACGTGATATGGCACTCCTGCTTCCCCTAGCTGGCGGCTGTCCACGAGCAATATGATATACCCATCACACTCACACGAGCTATCCCAATTAGAGCTGTTCACGGGCCGAATTTTAGAGCCCGAGCCCGGCCCGGGCCCGCTGACTGCGTCGAAGGCCCGCCCGAGCCCGACGCTAGAGGGCTGCAAGCCCGCCCGGCCAGGCCCTACGTACAAAAATAAAAGCCCGGGCCCGGCCCGGTCCGGCCTGATATTATGAAGGTTTGCTGCGGAGAAAAGATGTCGTTTTCCGATAATGTGGCATTTTATTCAACATATCAAAGTGAAACATAAGCAAACGGCACATGATAGTCACTATATGCAAAGATTACAAGTTGTCGCGCAAAAATAAGCTGTCCAATGATTCGGGCTTCAGTGAAGTGCGGCGCTCCTGCGTCACATATCTCGCCCAACTGAAGGTCCCTTCGCTGCTCGCACTGGTAGCCCGACTTGCCCATATATTTTTGGGAAGCATTGCAAGCTTGGAATATTTAGACCGTTTGTTCTTCGAGAAGTTTATTACCTCAGATGTAGGAGAGGAGATTATTCTGCGTATAGTTAATCACAGAGCTCATATTGTGTGACTTCACCCTTTCCCCTTGCTTTAAAGCGGCTAAGGGAAAGGAGAACTGAGGAAGGGGATGAGGGGCGATTGCGGAGAAGGCGCTACGCGGTGGAAAACAGTTCCGGCACGTCTATATCTTGGGCTTGATTCGGGCTCTGCATCTGGCACGGCCCGCCCGAGAAAAACAATGCAGCCCGAGCCCGGCCTGGGCCCGAGATGAGAAGACGTCGGCTCGCCCGAACCCGGCCCGCGGGCCGGGCCGGGCTCGGGCTACCCGAAGCCCGTGCACACCTCTAATCCCAATTGCACGCGCCTCTCTGGATGCCCTTGACGTCGGTAGAAGTGTACATCTTCGGTGAGCCGGTCAAAAATGCTTCCCGCTGTACAGGGCCTGATGAGCGCCTCCGAAACTGTGAAGTACGCGAAGACGACCGGGACCGAATTCTCGACGAAAACAAATGAAGAGATTACACAAGGAGCGCGCGTAAAAATAGAAACTGGGAATATACGTTGCGTGTTTTCCTTTCTCTCCGCCGCGCTTCCGCTCGTTTCCGTGCACGTGCAGTGCTTTCGCGCTGCGCTTGCTGCGCCTCGCAAAAAAATAGAAACTGGGGGTAAGCGCCGCGCCTTTTCTCTTCTCTCCGCCGCGCTTCCGCTCGCTTCCGTGCGCGTGCAGAGCTCTCGCGCAGCGCTTCGCTATGTACCGCTTGAAAAAGATCTCCCCGCTGGACAGGCACTTCGAAAAGCGAACGTAATCAAAGGAGAGAAGTTCGTTAATCACGGTTATCGATGTTCCACGTTGTCGACTATGAAAAACATGTGATTGTTGTTTAGATGTGCATGCTGGCAGTGGCAAACGCGTACTGTAGTGAACGAACTTTCGCGGCGTGCAAAAAAAAAAAAAGTGAAAGAAAGAAAGACTACACGGCCGTGGCACTACAAAGCCTGAGAAGGTTCGAGTCATGCCCTCCGTACCGCTGGAGCATCACCCGCTGACTTAGCCACGAGGCAGCTAGCTTAGCTTAGCTTTAACCGCTGCGAAGCAAGTGGAACTGCTCGCCTCGTTTGTCTGTCTGTCTTTTTTTTTGCGCTTCTCGATTCGTGCTTGTACTCCCTTTTTATGAGAATATCGACTTTACAGGTGTATAAGACCTCCTGCGAGAACGCGGCTCAGCGTGAGAGGTGTCGAATTTCAGGCGCGATGTGGTATCGGGCGACGAGCTCGCGCAAAGCGCACCCGTAAACGCACACTCGAAGCAATGTACGAGTGCGCGGTGCACGTGAAAGAAAACCGCACAATCTCCGACGATGGCAATAACAATTCCTGAATTAAGTGCCAGTTAGAATCAGCGGCTTAAATATATGCCACCCTAACAAAGCGACAAAAAAAGAACAAACCAGCAAAACGATGTGAAGTTAGCTGAAAATGCACAGGCGTTCGTTTCGGCGCGATGATGCAGCCTTGTGCGGAGTTCAGTTGAACGCAACCAACCCCCGCAACGCTAACCGCGGTATGAAGTTTGTGAGTGTGAACATCAACGACAGCTAGGTCTCACAAACACGAGGAATCAAAACACAAAGTTGCTTCAACATACAACCGTAATTGGATGTAAAAATGCGAGACGGCGAGCAACCACTACTGCAGTCGTTGCATGCACGCGCCGCGTTACGTACTGATTCAGGTAGTCGAAAGAATTGATTTCAAGCGAAGAATTGAGTCAGCGAAAACGGAAGGCGAGGCAGAGCTAGAACTTATTCCTTAAACTGCGGTGATACACGCTTGTGGACTTTCTTTCTCGTACGACTTGTCCGGGAACTGATACAGTTTTACAGGCGGATCGCGTGCCTTGGTACTGTCTGCACTGCTGTGGCACACAGTAATACTTCGGACCACGCTTTCACTTTCGTGAGGTCGCTTCTACTATCGCGGAAAAGCAGCTTCGCAAAGCAAGCCTCTCGGTTCAGCTTGCCAAGCTCACGGCACAACGTCTAAGCTCCCCGCACCGACCGAAGAACGCGTGCGCACGCGTGCCGCCGCTGTCGGCTGTCGCTGAAACAGGCGCGCCCTCCGCGGCGCTTATTCCCAGTTTCACCAGCGCTTCTCTCCAGAGCCGCAGTGCGGCGCTGTCGTCGCTCCGCAAACTTGAGCTTTGGTTCCCTCGTTCGAAAGTGAAAGCGTCCTTCGCGCGTCGAGTTTCTCTCTCGCTTCTCGCCGCGGCGCCGATCTTAATTTCCCGCCAAAAACAACGGGCTCCATATAAGCGGTGCGTCGGTTCGCGGCCGCATATAGCGGGCCCAGCCCGTCGCCGTAGAATATGTCGCGCTTAATGGCGATTGAAGGGCCGCTTATATGCAGTAACTTGTGGTGCAGTGAAAATGGGCCGTTTATGCGCCGGTCTTGAATAAGAGTGATGGACGTGCAAACCCGTACCCAGTAGCCCATTTCGTATGTTACAGGTCTATGACGAAGGTTATAGCGACCTGCGGCTTGCTGTTGCTGCTGGTAGATGCACACGCGCACGAGCGACCTAGTTTCCTCCGTGCGTTGAGTAAATGCGTCCCATTATTGGAGCAGCATCGCGTCCAACATCGTCATTACTTCTCGTCTATGAATACGGCTAAATGCGGTCATCTGTGTCATTTCTTGTTTAGCTGTGTTGTAAGTAAACGCTATATATAAAGAAGACTCTCGTCAGAATATTCGTGCTCTACGGCCACATACATTAAAAACATGATTTCCAGTGTTTTGTTCAGGCACTTAGACAGTTGATTGGTTTGTGGATGGTAGGCTGTCGACTTACGACGAATCGTTCCACTTAGCACCAAGGCATGGTTTAAAAGCGTTGCTATGAATGCTGTTCCTCCATCCGTAATTACGATAGATGGTGCGCAGTGTCTCAGCACAGTATTCTCTATGAAAAAGCGCGCCACCTCCGCTGATGTGCTTCTGTGGATAGCTTTTGTTTCGGCGTAACGATTGACAAAGTCGGTTGCTGCAAAAAACCAGTGGTTACCAGCACGCGGTTTCAAATGGACCGAGAATGTCCATTTGCACCTGGTCAAATGGCGTTCACGAGACCTGGCAAGGGTATAACCTAGAACTTTACAAATTGGAAGGAAGGCCCAACTTTTCGTGCCTATGTTCGGCCCTCTACTCTCAGCTACAATTATTAAATGATAACAGCTGAACAAGCCACGTTAACTTTAGCGCTGTTTCACGTGCAAGTTTCCCCATGCCTGAACGGCAGCAGGAACGCCATCAAGCCTAAAAAACTATAAATATATTTCATTGTTCGCCATAGAGCAGCAATTTATATAAGCTCCACATGATGACAGCAAACTAATGAACAAGCACACACATGCATTCAAGTGACAATTATCAGTAGCAGGCTTACAAAAGTTCACAAAGACAGGGCCCTTGAAGCATACTTAAAATACATAAAAAATGTTCATCCGGTTACCTCGTGTAAGGGCAGCGAAATCAACATACTTCTTCAGCACTTCCGAAGAGCTACGTCCACAACTTATAGTCTTGTCCTCCGCGAGTCATATATACCTGACGCATTTGTACACAACCAACACTGTCTTTCTGTTTTCTTTGATCTTGAGAGGGCGTACGATACTGCCTGGCGATACGCAATCGTGCAAGACTTATCGTCCTTCGGAATATGCGGCAGGTTGATTAACATGTTAAGAGATTACGTATCTGAAAGGAAGTTTCGTGTAAGAATAGGCAGTGTACTATCGCGCACATTTCTTCAAGAAAATGGAGCACCGCAAGGAGTATTAAGCTGCACACTCTCTATAGTTAAAACGAACTTTCTTCGCTGTGGTATTCCGCTTGCAATATTGTATTCAGTCTATGTGGATGACATCCAAATCAGCTTCAAATCGTGTAACTTTACTATATGCGAACGCCAGATACAGTCAGGTGTTGACCGCCTTGCGAAGTGGGCTGACGAAAATGGTTTTTACTTTAACACTGACAAGACTACTTGTGTACTGTTCTCCAGACGAAGAGGTACACACCGGACCCTTGCATACTAATGAATGGACAAACAAAGCTTAGTCACTGCGAATGAACAAAAATTACTCGGTGTAGTTTTTGATGCTAAGCTCACCCTCATCCAACACATAAAAGTGAAGCTAAAACGCCTTCAGACCATGAACATTTTAAACATTTTATCCCATCAACTGTGGGCGACAGACAGGTATTGTCTCATATCTCTGTTCAGAAGCCTGGTTCTATCGCGCATCGATTATGGTTGCATAGAATACCAGTCAGCTTCAAAGAGAGAACTCAAACTATTGGACCCAGTATACCATTTAGGCATACGCCTGGCACTTGGAGCATTCCGTGCCATCCCTCTACAAAGTCTTTATGCAGAGTCGGATCAGTGGCCGCTGGACTATCAGCGCACATACCTACGAGTCACCTATGCAGTCAGAATCATGTCTCTGAAGCAGCACCCATGCAAAGCACTTTTGAATGATGTCTCCACAACTCAGCTGTACATAAACCGTCCTTCTATCGCACCACCGTTTCCGTTGGCAATAAAACCAGTAGTTGAAAAACTTGGAATTCGTTTCGCGGATTTACAGGAAAGCGACCACGCTGAAATCATTCCTCCCTGGCAGCAGTGTCCGGTCACTTGTGTCTGGTCCTTTAAGACCTAAAAAGGAAAACCTGCCCCAATGCCCTAATTGAACATTTCTTGGCCCTTGAGCACAAATATCGTTCAGCCGCCTTCTTCTCTGATGGCTCAGTCTCAAACATCTGTATCCTGTGCAGCCGACGGCCAAAACTTCTCCGATACCAAAACCTTGCTCATACATACCAGCATTTTCACGGCTGAAGCGTATGGAATCCTGCTTATTAGTCAGCTAATTCTACAACACAAGATACAAAGGTCTCTAGTGTACACAGATCAAAATGGGAGCCGACAAATGGAAACACGTAGTGGGCTAAGCAGGAAGAACAGAGGAAGTGCCTCAGACAGGCTGGCCGACGTTTCGATAGGGGGACCTATCTTTGTCAAAGGCGCCTTGTCATCCTTGGCGTGTTAGTTTTAAGGGGGTTAGTACTGACGTCATCTCCTGTGGTGGCGCATGTCCGTGCTGGTAATTGCAGTCTGGAAAGAGAAAATCTATAAAGCAGATGAGTGTAGTCCCTGTCTCATTTCCGGCAAGGTTGCAATGGCGCTAAAGAATCGTTCTCGGAGGTAAGGTGAGCTGGAGTTGTAAGAACAGGGGCGGGGGAGGAAAGAACGAAAGAAAGGCCAGGAAAAAAAGGGAAAAAAAATAAATAAAAGAAACGGAGAAGGCACGTAGGGAGTGGGGGGGGTACAACAAAGTCGGAGCCGCCACAACTGTGAATGAAGGAAAGACGAAGCATGAGGCTTCGAAAACCGGCAGACGGGCGCCGCGTCTGGCTACCGGGAAGGTTTTTGACGATATGGCGTCTGCCTACTTCAACCAACCCCCCCATGAATGGGAAGCACCATGGAAAGCGGTCGCAAAAAGAGGGAGAACCGGGCGGCGTACTTTTAAAAGTCAAAATGTCTATAGTAAGTGCTACTGGAAGGGGTGGCTGAGAAACACGTGTTTAATGGGGGAGGTCATTGGCAGACATATGCGTCAAGTGTCACCGTACGAGGCCCTCTCGGGGGGACTCGCCTCAAAAAAGTGGGCGGCATGACGCGTAAGAAAGAAAGAAAAAAGAGGGGAAAAAAAAGGGGGGGGGGGACGTCGGGTTGTGGATAGGGACAGTGGGGGGAAACAAATGGAATAAGACGCGGAGAACTTCATGGGGGGCTACAGAAATAATACTACAGAAATAATAAATCAATCTAAAACAGCTAAGAAACCTAAGAACTTAACTTATTCAGAGAGCCGCATTATTTCTAACCTCAAATCACGCGATGATATTATAATTTAGGAAGCTGACAAGGGAATAAGCATTGTCATTTGGCCAATAGAGAAATACAAGCACGAAGCTTACAGACAACTGAACAACCCTGAACACTACCGCAAACTAGACAACGATCCCACAGAACAATACACACTCACAATTACCAACCAGCTTAGATCCCTGTTAGCGGATGAACTGGTAAGTCCACCAGAATTTAAATTTCTGATACCTAAAAACAAAGCAGCAGGGAGGTTTTACCTCCTTCCAAAAATTCACAAAATACCACCCACAGAATTATACACTGTCAATATTCCAGGGCGCCCAATAGTATCAAACAACAACACCCCAACCGAGAACCTCTCCGTATTCTTAAACCACTTTCTAGGTGCCATTCCAAAGACATTTCCGTCATTTGTACAAGATACACCCCACCTACTGAGAATAATAGAGGAAATTAATAGGAACGGCACATTACCGCAAGACGCCATTCTCGTCACACTAGATGTTACCGCTTTATACACAAACAGTCCTATCCCCGAGGGCTTTAACTTGAGTTCGGCTAACGTTATCCCAACAGAACGTACAACATTCTACTGAAGTATACTTAACACTACTTGAACTAGTATTATCACACAATTACTTTGAATTTGAAGAAAATTACTACCTTCAAATACAGGGAACAAGCATGGGCACCCCATTTGCTCCCACTTACGCAAATATGTTCATGGGAATTCTGGAAACAGAATTCCTGTCTCGTTGTGTGAACAAACCTCACACATACCTTCGGTACATCGATGACATATTTATAATATGGGGACACGGCCGAGACAGTCTAGCTCAATGGGCCTTTTCCTAGTCCGAACAGCACCTCAAGCGGAGATCGCCGAAATCAAAACTGGTGGCCCTTGGACTCCGAAATTGTCCGCCGTATGCCGGTACGCCATCTCGGAGGCCTGCATTCGCGCCTCTTTTTTGGGGAAACATTTTCATGCTTGTGACACCAGATGTCGCTTGGTCCGCACCTGTCGTCGCGTTTTGGCCACCAAAAATTATGGCGCGTGCCTCCTCGAGGCCGGCGCGCATGCGCAGACTACCTACCCGGAAAAGGCCCATTCACATCGTTCGTAAACTCCTTTCATCCAACAATAAAATTCACCTCCGATACCTCGGATGAACGCATCAACTTTTTAGACACGACCATATATCTTGAAAATGGCATACTAAATACAACCATGTATAAAAAACCATTTGACAAGCAACAATACCTAGATTATACAAGCCACCACCCGAGACACTGTAAACAGGGCATTTTCAAGAGCCCGGCAACAAGATTACGCCGCATATGCATAGAAAACGATGACTACGTAAGCAGACTTACGACCCTAAAAGGAACGCTATCAAACAGAAACCATCCTAACACATTCCTTGACAAAGCTTATACGGACGCACTGAAACTAGACTGCAATGAGGCACTCAAACCACGCTCTAGAACAACAACAACGACAACCACTCTTCTCACTACAAAGTTTTCCAATGCGCTTCCAAACATAAACAACATCCTCACAAAATACTATCCAATTCTAACAACCAACGAGCAACTTAAGAAAATCTTTCCCGAACCGCCTAAGGTCGCCTACAGACGCAACGCCAATTTTAAAGACATGCTCGTACATGCAAAACTCAAAGGAAAAAGTGGGACAACATCTGGCCCCTGTGGCCGGTCCAGATGCTCCACTTGCAAACATATACAGCCGGCTACCAGCGTAAAAAGCACAGCATCGGATTACATTCACAAGGTTACATCGAGCTTCACCTGCACGTGAAACAACCTAATATATTGTCTTGAGTGTTGCACCTGTCAAAAACAATATATAGGCGAAACTGGACAGCCAATTCATGTAAGACTGAACGGCCACCGTGCAGACACAAAACACAATTTACCAAAAGGAGTAGCCAGCCACTTCAACCAACAGGACCGCAATTTCGACCAAGCCAAACTTTACATTCTACAAACAAATTTCCGGTCACCTCGTGATAGAAAATACATGGAATCGTATTTGATACACAAATTTAAATCCCTACACCCATCAGGAATCAATCTAGCACGGGGCAATTTGGAATCACTAAAAGCCATAACATAATTACTGTAATATTGAGAGACATGAAATACGCTCAACCTTCGAATGGCCATAACCCGTATAACATAGAATAGAATGCTTCCTAGCCTACACATTATACTATTAATGTTCTCTCCCAATTTTTAAATTTTACATGCATATATGTGTCTGTATGTGTGTGCATATATTGATTTAAACATATATTACTTCTAAGACCAGTTCCGCCCCCGCACTTTCAAAGTCCTTAGCCCCCATGAAGTTCTCCGCGTCTTATTCCATTTGTTTCCCCCACTGTCCCTATCCACAACCCGTCCCCCCCCCCCTTTTTTTTCCCCTCTTTCTTCTTTCTTTCTTTCTTACGCGTCATGCCGCCCACTTTTTGAGGAGATTCCCCCCGAGAGGGCCTCGTACGGTGACACTTGACGCATATGTCTGCCAATGACCTCCCCCATTAAACACGTGTTTCTCAGCCACCCCTTCCGGTAGCACTTACTATCGACATTTTGACTTTTAAAAGTACGCCGCCCGCTTCTCCCTCTTTTTGCGACCGCTTTCCATGGTGCTTCCCATTCATGGGCGGTTGGTTGAAGTAGGCAGACGCCATATCGTCAAAAACCTTCCCGGTAGCCAGACGCGGCGCCCGTCTTCCGGTTTTCGAAGCCTCACGCTTCGTCTTTCCTTCATTCACAGTTGTGGCGGCTCCGACTTTGTTGTACCCCCCACCCCCTACGTGCCTTCTCCGTTTATTTTATTTATTTTTTTTTCCTTTTTTTCCCCTCGTCTTTCTTTCGTTCTTTCCTCCCCCCGCCCCCTGTTCTTACAACTCCAGCTCACCTTACCTCCGAGAACGATTATTCAGCGCCATTGCAACCTTGCCTGAAATGAGACAGGGGCTATACTCATCTGCTTCATAGATTTTTTCTTTCCAGACTGCAATTACCAGCACGGACATGCGCCACCACAGGAGATGACGTCAGTACTAACCCCCTTAAAACTAACACGCCAAGGACGACAAGGCGCCTTTGACAAAGATAGGTCCCCCTATCGAAACGTCGGCCAGCCTGTCTGAGGCACTTCCTCTGTTCTTCCTGCTTAGTCTAGTGTACACAGATTCTTTGAGCGTTCTTACTACCCTGTCTTGTGGCAAGTACAGCAAGAACACTGTTTTCAACACGCTTCTTAATGAGATCCATGCGGCCTATAACCTAAAGCTTTCTATTCTATGCTGCGTGCCAGGTCGTTGTGGGATCGTGGGCAAAGAGTCGGCACACTATAGATTTAAGCTCTGTTCCGGGTGTTGATCTAAAACCTGTTGTACGTAGAGGGCTACGCAGCCACTGGCAAGCTGAATGGGACAAACAAGTCGACAACAAGCCCCACCTAGTAAAACCGCAACTAAAAAAAGTTATCCCACAAAACTCGATAGATCCACAGAAGTCACCATAGCACTGCTCAGGATAGGGCAGACTTATGCCACACATACACACCTTCTGACAGGCACTGATCCACCGACATGTATACACTGTGGAGAAAATCTAACCGTTTTTCATGCCCTCACTGAATGCCCCGGACTTCACCAAGAGCGGGTGACTCATTTTAGGGAGATCTACCGGTATCGTATTCCACTTCGTCCAGCGCCATTTTTATCACTCGATTCAATGTTAAACCTTAAGAGATTTTTTAATTATCTTGCGAAAGTTAATTCTTTAGCAATGGTTTCATTCCATCCTAGTCACCAGGCTGGGCCTCACGTGTGAGGTACCGCCTGTTGACAAAAAAGTATGTCTGAGCCTTCGCATTTGTTTCTCAGGCAAGGACTGGGCAGTGAAGGTCTCGGGCCTTGCCGACTCATTTACCATGAGACTGCAGCCAACGAACTGAAGGCCTTAAAACAAAGTGACACTCACTTTAGACGCACTGTACTTTTATTGGCCTCGAGGACCACCACTGGAAACGCCGGCGCCACCGTCGGCGTGACGTGCTTGGCAGGATCACGCGGTCTCGCTGGCCGTGTCGGCTGCTTGCGGAGCGCTGCCGCGTGCTTTGTAAATGAGTTTCAAGCTCCACCTGCGCTGCGGTCGGTACGAATACGGAGGTTTTCTCGCATTTTGAACCCAACTGAACCCATTGTAACAGGAGTGGCAGCATAGGGGGGAGAGTACGGGGGGGGGCTCGGGGGCTCGGGCCGTCCCCCCGGGCGGCTTCACGGGGGCTGAGCCCCCCCCCCTTGCGCCTGCCCGGGATATTTTTTAAGAGCTTGGCTTAGGTCCCCGTCCATTGACAACTGGCGTTTGGCCTCCTGTCTGGCAGCTATTGATTTCACAGGGGGTATACCCGCTTTTTCATTTCAGGCTTTTAACATTCCGATCATGGACCAGTAACAAGTGAAACACTCAGTTAATAATTCCCCGCAAACAGATTTGTATGTGCAGAATATGTTGTATTGAGAAACAACTGAGGCGATCTCTTGGTGTTCTATAGTGGTAGAAAATTGTATTTTCTACCACCTGAAAATTGTTTTTGGCCATCAAAATTGAAGATTAAAGCTTCCTGTATCAGCATTAGGCCACTGTCTTATGTCTAGTGCATGTTTTCACAAAGTAATGCATGTCAATAAAGAAAATAGGCGGGTCCCACTCATTGTGGGAATCGATTTTATGTGATGCAGTCACCGAGTAGCAGCCTATACGGCATTTTTCGCTGTGAGCCAAGCGTTGCGAGGAGGATCGATGTCTTTGTGTAAGTTGAAAAATAAATCGGGAGTCATGACAAGAGATATTCATACTGATATCGCGGTGTAGGCGCCAAAGAGAATAAGGTGGTATTAAAGTCCGTAATTATATTCTTTAATTTAGGAGGCGGACATTCTCTTTCTCTCTCTCTCTCTCGATACATTGTTCTCCCTGTCGCTTCATATATATATATATATATATATATATATATATATATATATATAAAGTATGAGAGGTGGCACTTCAAGAAAACTGCATTTATTACGTCGACGTTTCGGTCAGAGCCTGACCTTTATCAAGATAAAGGTCAGGCTCTGACCGAAACGTCGACGTAATAAATGCCGTTTTCTTGAAGTGCCACCTCTCATACTTATACGGCAACCAAAGGCAACCACTCCTTCAACTATATATATATATATATATATATATATATATATATATATATATATATATATATATATATATATATATATATATATATATATATATATATATATATATATGTATGAAGCGACAGGGAGAACAATGTAGAAGAAGAGCAAGCCGGGCCCCGCCCCCTCCGGCAAAATGAAGACTCTCCGCCTATGAGTGGCAGTCTCCGAAAGCGATGAACATGCTGCTCTTACTGCTCGGTGCCGTAGTGCCGGACGTACACACGAAGTCCGGTATAAGCCTGCACCGGTTTCCGTGGGACACGAAAAAAGACCGGCAAGCAGCGATCCGCTACGAGTCATGTGTACAACAAGCACTTCTGCGACGACGATTTTCGCTACTGCGTCGGAGCTGTAATGTTGAGTTGCAGAAAGTGCGCAGTGAGACGATCGTCCGCGCGCGCTTCCCGCCGGCTAATGGTGCTTATTTACAGCAGCATGGAAAAGGCGCTGCCTTTTGCATCCTGCGATACCATCTCAGAACGTTCCTGTGCGACCTCTTGATCGTCAGCCCCGTGCTCAGCGTCTACAATATGGGCTGCAGATACTTGAGTGATTGTTTAGATATACATTCATAGCCGTCCCTGCACTTGACCTCAAACCCTTCCTTAAACGAAAGCTCAGGGGTTACTGGCAGCGGCTATGGGATAGGCGAACACAAAATAAACTTCATCTCATCAAGCCCCCATCTCGCGAACTGGCCGCCAGTATCGAAGTCACGCTACACAGAAGTAACACTTGCCAGATTGAGAACACCACATACACACAGAACACACACATACCTTTTGTCCGGTGGTGATCCACCTCTGTGTGATAAGCCTGGTGAACCAGTTACCGTGATTCATATTTTAGTACAGTGCAAGGAATTGGATGCTATAAGAAGAAAACACTTTCTGCGACCTTACCGCCATCAAATACCATTGCACCCATCGATGTTCATAGGCAGGGAACCGCTTTTTAAATATAAATCATTGTTCTCAACCCGTAGCACGACCTCTGAGTAGAAGTTGCTGTTGCGGTGGCTACATTAAAATAGCGCCTGCCTCGCGGCCCTTGGGCCCAAGGGCGTTGACAAGGGATTCTTTCTATTGCCATATATCCTTATCGTAGTGTTAATACGACGGCCATTGCCATTCATTCGCTCTACACACATTTCACATCACCCTCATGATTTTAAATGCTTATATGCTCTACCTGCCTAAGGGCGCGGAATTTCGGGCCCCAATACAGCCACGTAACAGCATCATTGTTCACATCCAGTACATACCGCCGTAGATCACGGACCACTGCTTTTCTAACGTCATTTTTCATGGCGCTCTTTGGGGAAGCATGGCCCTTGCGCGAATACGTAAAACCCAGATATCGTCATCAATGATATACTGCTTGCGATTGCCATTCTCGATAGGTGACTAGCAACGATGACACAGTGAAAGAGAATTTAAGCAGCTGCGCTCCCTTGATCATTCGAAGCAATTCGGAAGCGTTTTATACGGTCTGCCGCTTCCTGTGGTGGGCAGGAGCAGTAGATTATCTGCAACTGAAGTGTACGAATGATAACGCGGACAAATTGAGATGCGCTAACACACCGCGCACATCAACTGGTGTAGGAAGAAGCTACGTTTTAATGGCGGAGACTTCTGCAGCTGCACTTAAGATATGGCGCTGCAAACGCACACAGTGAAAAAAAAACGGCTTTTAAATTGTGGTCATTTACCCACTTTGGTTGATTGGGAAAAGTAAAAATAATTTTCTCTTAGCTCCACGACAGACACGATGTGTAAGATATTTGGGATCATAGATTATGTTACTAATCATTTTATACACTGTCAGTAATGAGAGTGCAGATGATATGTGAATGGGGAGAAGATCTTAGTCTATTAGGAACACTTTAATTGCATTTATGTTATCTCCAAGCTGCAATCTTCTTGACGAAATAGGAAAAAAAACGCCAGGCCTGCGCGGAATAAGCAGCAGTCACAGCGAACGCTGGAATAGCGACCTTTCTAGAGCATTTTTAAACACACTTGGGACAACTACTACAAGACACTTGCATGGTACCCACTACGCCATAAATCATCATAACTTTTGTGCTGTGGGGAAGCGTCCACTGTGCCATTATTCGTCATTCTTCGGCAAGGCGCATTACCCGCTACGCACTTGTAACGCATTTTGTGCACTGTGTTGGTGCTGTGGCTGACGAAGGTGAAGAATTATGCCTGATGCTTTTGTAAATGGTTGGAGCAGTGAACGACCCACTCGTTGCGCAATCGCATTGTGTGACGCCTGGTTGTTGCTTTACTGTTCTAAAACGCTTTATTACACTTGTCAACGCGATTCCTTACCCGACATGAAGCATGCACAGGGTCAGTTTGCCACGCAGGGGGGCCCTGTTTCGATTCCCGTTGTGTCCTGGGCACAGGTCGGCGAACTCACTCATGAGTCGACTAGCTCGGACTCACCCAGACTCAGATCGAGCCGTGAGTCTGAGTCTGAGTGAGTCCGGGTGAGTAATGTTTTGGCGAGTTTGAGTCCGAATGAGTCCGGCTGAAGAAAATTTTCATGAATGTGAGTCCGAGCGAGTCCGACTAGGGAAAATTTTGGTGAGTCTGAGTCTGAGTGAGTCTAAAGCGCTATATTCCCTTGAGTGAGTCTGAGTGGGTTCCGCTTTTGTTTGCCGACCTATGGTCCTATCTACTCATCTTCGGCATTAATATGAGCCTTACCTAGATTCACGTTTATACTCACGTCTACTCACATGTATTTCAAAGCAGTATCGTTCATACGACATTTGAATATTTATTGATCAGAGGCGTGAATTACGTAGGGGAGCGCCTTGAACTCTCCCCACCCTCCCCGCCGCCAATTGTTCCAGGGAAGTTTTTGATAAATATATCTTATGCTGTCACCTCTTTCAATAAAAAGCTTCTTACTGGTTTGCAACCACTAATAACTCGTATTAGAAGGTACTATACCGAAAGGTGCCAAGGAGAGCACCAATTGCGTTAGATATTGGTGTTAAAGAGCATTGACACCTTGGCTAATTCTAGACTAACGGACTCATGAGTCGACCCACTCGAACTCACTCAGACTCTGATCGAGCGTGAGTCTGAGTCTGAGTGAGTCCGGGTAAGTAATATTTTCGTGAGTTTGAGTCCGAGTGAGTGCGGTTCAAGAAAATTTCATGAGTGTGAGCCCGAGTGAGTCCGGCTCAGGAAAATTTTGGTGAGTCTGAATCCGAGTGAGCCCTAAGCGTAAAATATATTTCATGAGTGAGTCTGAGTGAGCTCCACAATTTTTGCCGACCTATTGTCCTGGGTATTTTTTACATATTTAGCTTTGGTTTTTTTTCTTATTTCCCGCGATAGTGGTTACGGACACCGGCGGCGGCGGCTGCGGACAACTACGGCGCAAAAACGGCCCTTGATGTGATCTCATAACAGCTTTCGCTGTAAAAAACCCCCGATTTCGCAGGAGCTTGGAACGCATTAGGAAACTAGTGAACGAGCTAAGATAACAATAGAAGAAACATTCTGCAATACGCCTTCGAAAAGTGTATAAGCAGTAAATAGAAATGCAAATGGAGATCGGATTGTTAAAACCAATGTTTATTCCGCTGGTGTGTACCTTGGGACCTCTTTAGGCAGGAGTACAGAGAACAACTTTTTTCCCTCAGATATAATTTTGGGAATAAGCATGTGACGTCTCGCGACACCACCTCTTTACGGTAGTGTTCTTTTTTTTTTTGTCATGTCGAGTGCAGGATACGCCCACATATACTTATAAAATAGTTGTCCATCGCTGTGGTTGCTTATCATGGCCTTCTTGCTCCGTCCAGTGACACTTTCTCAACGGGATCCTCCGCTTCGGTAGCAGTTACGCAAGGAAATTCTTCGTTTAGTTTGTCCAGGCCATCTGGCTCTATTTTGGAGGCGTTCTTTATGCTGCATGACAAAGGAAAATGGCCTTGAAGATACACAAGCTCATCGGAAGAGGCTGGCCTTACGGTGATCCCTAGTTTACACAGACAGAAATCGGAGTTGGTTCTTAGGGAGTCATCCTAGAGGAAAGCTAGACGTGCACGCACGGACACAAATTTTGTCTCTTTCTCTTCTATGCTTTCCCAGTCTGTACGCTTTACTTTATGCTACGACGGAGTCGCACGACTGCCAATCCGTTGCAAGCAGAAAAATATTGTCGTGAAATTGCGTACATTGGAGTAAACAGTTCTCTCGAAAATGCCCATGCATTATATAAGCGTTCGCTTGCCATTTTGAAAAAGGAAAGCAGCAGTTAGGCTCGACAAATTCACGAAGGCGCGCATGCGTCCATAAAATGTTGAGTTATCGTTAATTAACGGTATCACTTAGCTTGTGTTCAAGACACTTCTTTAAATTCAAGTACATTTAAAAAAAATCTTCCCGACAGAAGTCTACAAATCTGTTGCATTAAAAAAAAACATTTTGGTGGTTCGCTATGGAAAATAAGCGATTGTAATTTGCCCTTTCTTGACAAATATTAACAAAAATTGGAAAGTTTTGTCAAAGCTAAACAACGCCGCTAAAAAAATACGCCACCCTGCTCTCAAAGCAGATATCGCGATATCGTATGCATTTCTGCGGCCTTAATCAAAATGACAAAATGTTGTTGTCCACGAGGGTGCATGCCAGGTCTGAGGAAAATAAAGACAAATATGGAACAGAAACCACATATATGTATACGCATAGGTCGGTATCTGTAGCAAGGGCGAGCGATATCATTTGTAGCGCGTCCTAACGTACTGAGTTGCATGCATTAGTATGGGAGCTCGCTAAATTTTCAATGAAAAGAAACAACGATTTTGGGCTTTAGGTTGCAGCTACGGGTCATGCTGGACCCGTAGCTGCAACCAGTTGGTAGACCATCGGACGCGTTATTACCTTCGGTCCCTGCCCACGGCAAGTTATATTTTCGTCCACTGTTCTTTCGTCACCTTTACATTAGATTTACTACTATTCCTTGGCATTATTGTCTTTTAGTTCTCATTAAAATTGTTTATGTATTGCAGTTTACCAGATAACCACTCAGGAGAGCGCGTGTCCAAAGTGTTTCTATTCCATGACTTGCCTGACATGGCTGAGAAATATTTTCGGTAAATCACTTTATTAAAAGCCCCATATTGTTGCTAACTTATTTATTGCCCAAACAGAAGAGCGTAGCTCCACTACATTAAGTTACATTACTACTGGCAGCGAATTAATGTCGCTAAAGAAGCTACAAGCCGGAAAATGTATGCCGTCGGCGGTGTTTTTATCACGCAAAAGTTTAATTTGTTTACCTTCTTCTTTTGACGTCATCCACAGTGTCCGGAAGCGTCATCTTGAACGTTTCTGGTAGCATTAGGGACAATAGTATTGACAGCACGCACACGGTGCAGTCCACCGCTTTAGGAGCCCATGGTCCTATTATCACAGCCTGGAATTTATATGACACTGTCAGTAACGTCAGTGATCAATGCAAGCAATACGCGCTAGCACTACTCTTGGCGTATCGGACCACAACTCGGTCAGTCACGTAGAGCGCTTTAATTGATTCTACGTGGGCTAACGAACATTTGGAATTTTTAGAGGGAGCATACAGACGCATACGCCCATGATTCTCATCACTAGAGGACATATTTTGGGCATTCAAAAAGCTCGATTTAGACGCCAAAAACAGGCGGCGAAAAACACCGTTTCAAGGCCTCCAATATCGCCTATAGGCACAATAAATTTTTACATAAACGCAGCCCTATTGAATATCTTTGGTAGGTGGATGCTGGAATCGCTGCTGGATATGGTGGAAATAATAGTGGATAAGCTGGAAGCTGTGGTGGTCATAATGGCTGATGATGGCGAGAGTGGAAAAAATGGTGGCAGATGGTGGTGGTGGTCGCGAGCCAATGATGGTGACAGTGGCAAATGCTGGCTGATGGTGGCGATGCAAAATATGTTGTGGTGGATGGCTTGGTGAACAAGCTGGAGGACGGTGGCATAGTGGAAACATGGTGGATCATGGTGGCATGATGGGAATGCACGTGGCACAGTACGTGAAATTACTGTTATTTTCAGCGTTTCCCTCTCGACTGTGTAGACAAATGTGTTTGCCGTCCAAATAAGCCACCGCCGATGATTAAGCTTTCTAGCACAGTTTTTTAACACGAAAGTGTTTTATGCCGGGGTCCACCACGCCTCCTCTGACGTATTTCCGTCACGGATATGACGTTGTGAAATATAAACTAACGTAATGAGATCAAAAAAAAATTAGAAGAAAAAGTTCCGTTGCCGGGCGTCGAACCTACGACCTCTCGCTCCGCAGCGCGCGGCGCGAAAACACTCGGCTACGGGAGCGTACGCTCCTCAGCTTGCTAACGGCAAGCTATTTATACACACCATATACCGTTGGGGGTCCTCAGAGCTCCTCGACGTCAGCGCGTTTTCGTCATCACTAGCGATATGGCGCGAAGGTGTCACGGTGGTTGTGGTTCGAAGAAGGAAAAGGCGCCTAATTTCTGCAGCCCAGTCGGGAGCACGGCGCAGCGCCTGTGAGCGCGCGCTCTAAAGGTCACCGCGCCTCTCGCTGGGATGAGCGTGCGCCTCCACGGGGCGTGGTCGCTGGTGCGCGCGCGCTTATCTCCTGATCGGGGCATTCGGGCGCTTCGCACGCCTTGTGTTTCCACCGCAAGTTTGCTTTGAAGTTACAGTAGTTAAAGAGTGCACGAAGGTCGCTTCGTTCGCCGCAGCGGCCGCGTTTACGAATGGAGCGCGCCGCTTACACACGAAGTAATAATTGTGGCAGTTCGCGCTCGTCCTGTGTACGCTTGTGCGTTCGTTTCGTGCGTCTTTGTGTTAGAGGAGCGCGCTTTAAATGTCGAGCTGTGACAGTTAGTCCGTGCTCGTCTTGTGTATGCTCATTTCGTGCGTCCTTTATGCTTGAGGTGCGCGCTGCATGTTTCGAGCTGCTTGCCGTTCTTCACGTCACATTACAATTTGTTGCTGCAGCATTCATTACTTCTCCGTTTTGGCAAAACAATGCACAATAAACGCTCAACTACTTATGTGAATACTCGTTTCACTTTCGTGTTATACCGATTCCTTTGACAGAGGGATCAGCCATGATTTTTTTAACTCATGCGGTGTCAATACCACCTCAATATTTGTGGAGCGCAGAATCCATGAATGTTTCCATCTTTATCACGAACTTATATCAGTTTGACAGCTGTGATGTGGTGTGTATTGTGGTGTTTACGTGTCTAGAGGTGTCGCTGTGAACAGCGATGGTAAATATGTTACATCGCCGCGCAATTGTAGAAGTAAATGAGACCTTTCAAAATTCAACTGGTTGAGCAGAAAACAGCCGCCACTTGATATCGCCACGCTAGAAACGCAACTCTGGAAATTCTTGCACACTCATTACCTCAGCTGCACTTTAAGGTAACAGTGAAAATGCGTGCGAAGCTAAAATGCCCAATCTTTTACTTTTGGCATGCGTCGAGATAAGCCCCACCAAGTATGACTTCCACCATCCAATTCTACCACCATGATTTCCACCAAAGTTCAGGCCTATCGTGCCGACCGAGTCCGTCGACGTGTCATCGGCGCTTCTCGGTTTCAGGATACACGATTCCAACGAGTACGAATGACTTTACAGCACAGCTGTGACATCGGTTAACCTAAATGAAGCATTTTTTCTTGTGTAGGGCGTCCGCACAAGCAGCGATGCGCATCGATGCGACGCGTTTCCAGCAAACGCCTCCGGTCACCGTTAGTCGTCGGTCACACTCGCCGGCACTTTTCTGGCTCGTATGCGACAACACGTATTTGTCAATTCGTACACCTTACTGAACCAATATGATGACATATATTTCCCGCGCACTGCATTCGTTTTTGGCCTAGCGGTTATGTAGTTGTACCTAACGATAGCTACACAGATCAGTGCGCTGGCACGGCCGCGCTCTACGTTCCGCGAACATCACAGCTCATTCAATAAATATGCGCGTACAATTGATTGAGTACTTAGAGTCGACACGAAGCCTCTACGCATGTTTCCCTTTCGAAAGAACGAGAAACGGATATATTAATCTAGGCAGTAACAGCTGGTTGATATGTAAATATATACTGTTTTGTTGCGTTGTGAATTGTATAACAGAAATTTAGTGCTGTTGCCATTATCGACATGTCATTCGTTACTGGCAACTGTTTTCTCATGTTTAATAAGTATGCAAATTTTAGTAGGAGGTGAATATCGTGTCTGTCTCGAGTATGCGACATACAACGCTGAAGTTAAACGGTGTGTCAGTGTTTACTAGTCGTTCTGTGACGCGCAAAGCAGTATTCGTTCTAGAGATGGTAAATTCATTAGTGTTGTGTGCTCGTCATTGTGTCGCGATAGAGGAATGAACATATTAGTTGTCTGTGTGTCTTGAATTACTGCCATGTTTAAGTTCAATAAATACCATGAAAGTAAAAAAAAATCAGCGTGGCGTAGTGGTAGAGTACGCGGCTCAGGATCCGAAGGTGCCGCGTTCGACTCTTCGTGACGGAAGGTTTTTTCTTTTTTTTTTTTCCGAGCGTTTTTTTCTTTTTTTGCACTGATGCTTTTTTCATTATTTTTTATGCAATTATTTAGCTATGCCAGCTAGGCACGACGCTCCTGACGGTCTAGAGCGGTTTTGCGCTCCGTTGGTTTCCAGCATCCATCACACTCCAGCATCCATCATACGCCAGCGTACACCATATGCCACCCTATTCCAGCACCATAATCCTCCATAATGATGGATGGTGGAATCCGCCATTCCTATGGTGGACAGATTTTCAATAGGAAATGATTTCAAACCAACACGGGCGCGAACTCTATTTACGACATAAAAAAAAACGTTTTTGCTTTAGGTGGTACAGACGCACCAACAGTACATAGCTATTCCAGTATCCCTTCGCCACGCACGCGCGGCACAACACGGTCTTTCCGCTTATTAATTGCGTAGCACTTAAGGGGCTTGACTTGTCGTCCATCCATTTATGTCATGTGGCGTGATCACGCTCACAATCAACCGATCAGTACAGGTCTAAAAGAAGGCTAGCAAGGCTGAAAACGGGGCTAAAAGTAGCGGACAAGGTCTAAATCTAATTAACAGAAATAACCAAGAAGAAACCGCAATAATTAACTTAAAATTGCTAACGTTTCAGAAACGTGCGGCTGAATCCGGCGCCGCGCAATACAGGGCGCCACCACCACGCTAGGCACGCGATTCCTTCTCCCACCGGCACTTCTCTAGCGCCCAATCAGCGCGCGCCGTTTGTCAACCGCTGCTGGAAAGACGGCGTCGACGCCAGGCTAATGCCGAGCTGGAGGCTGAGCGAGCAGCCGCCGCTCGACATTCCAAGCGACGACAGCCTGTGCCTCTCCAAGCGAAGGCCCAGTGAGCTGCAGAAAATTAGCGACTCGTCAGCGCAGGGAAGCCAATCTTCAACTCAGCGCAAAGCAAGTGAAAGTGGAGCGTCCACTTCGCCAGACTAATTAATAGCAGCCGCGGTGCGCGAGAAGGCAGCTGCCACGCAACGTGAATAGCGCCAGAACAACCCAACCTGATCTCCAGTGCGCAACAACACAACCACAGTATAACAGCATCTAATGGTCATTACACATAACGTTAAAACTGCACGATACCATAAAACCCGAATTGCAATAACAGTGCTTTAACATTCGCAATAATAGTCGTAGCACCGATAACAATAGCAACAAAACAATAACAACAGCGCAACGGGAATCGCTGGGTTCCCGTGCTAAGCACTTCCTCAGGTTAAACAGTAGTGGAGCTGGTTATTTGTTTTGTTTGTAGCATGGTGAGTCAAATGTTCGCTGTCGAATCAACACGCACCTCTGCGCCTTTCTTTTCAGTATGACTGAGACAGGTAGAGCAGGAGCAGACATCCAGACCGCTGGATGGGTTACGAGCCTAGAGGTGTGCATTTGTATTTGTAGGTCGTTAGAAGTAGAACAGGTGAAGTCGCTGTAGCCATAGCTCCGACAAGTGAATTTTTTCTCGTCTGTGCAGCAGGAGCTTGAATTTAAAGCGCTTGATGTGCACATGGCTCGCTCTCCCGCAATGGGAAAAAAAAGAGGATAAGAGGACGGAGCTTACGGAAGGGATATTAGATTATCGATGTTTTCAGAAAACAAGCAGAAAAAAAGTTTTTAAAAATGGGGATAACAAAATCGCCAGGCCTGCGCGGAAGGCGCAGGACAGTCACAGCGAAAGCTGGAAGGGCGGCCTTTCTAGAGCCTTTTTTAAACACTCTTGGGGCAACTACTACAAGCGCACTTACATGGTACCCATTACGCCATAAATCATCATAAGTTCTGTGTAGTGGGGAAGCGTCTACTATACCAATATTCTTCATTCTTCGGAAAAGCGCGGTACCCGCTACACACTTGTAATGCATTATGTGCACTTTGTTGCTTCTGTGGCGGACGACGATGAAGAATTATGCCAATTTGTAATGGGTTGGAGCATTGAACGACCCACTCGTTACGCATTTCGTATTGTGTGACGCCTGGTTGTTACTTTACTGTTCTAAAACGCTTTACAACACGCGTTAACGCGATTTCTTACCCGACATGAAGCCTGCATAGGATCAGTTTGCACCGCAGTTTCGAGCAGTGGCGTAGCTGGAGTGGTAGAGTGCTGGGCTGCCACGCAGAGGACCCGGGTTCGATTCCCAATCTGTCATAGGTGATTTTTTATTTATTTAGTTTTTTTCTCATTTCGTGCGATACTGGTTACGGACACCGGCGGCAGCGGCGGCGGCGGCGGACAACTACGGCGCAAAAACGACCCTTGTTGTGATCTCATAACAGCTTTCGCTGTAAAACAAACCGTTCCACGTAGTAAATGGACTATGGTGTTGTCATCTAAGGGAGGGCACTCGGAAGGGAAACGGAGACCTTTGTTATATATTACCAGGCGTGTTATTTTGATGTATTCGGATTTCACCGGCAAAGACTGTTTGCAACGCTCGGCGCGAGATCGTTTAAGACCATTTCGTTAGGATTGCGCGCAGGACGTGAATAGTCTTGCTCATTATGGATCTAATACGGCCACCAGCGATATGGCTGGAATGTTCGATGACGCATGTATAAATGCCGACGCGTCTTACGGCTGATCAGTTTATCGACGGCCAACACTCTGTTGGCCGCTATCAGTGCACAGTGTGCATTGCTGTTGTTTGACCTTCCGTTTCCTGGCCACAAGTTTCTCCATATAAAGAGTTCCGCTTCGAACCCGCCGACTGTAGCCTTCGTCAATGTCACGACCACGTGACAATATTTATCCTGTAGAATCAAGTAATTATTTGTCATTAGTCGATGCCTTAGGCCTTTCAAGGTACTTTTAATATTACAAATGCAGTGACGTGATAGTTGCGCCAAACTGCGCCAAGAGGTGAAACCTGCTACATCCAACTACATCTTGGCAAACATTTTATTATTTGCGCCAAGCATGCGCCAAGACGTCGTTTTTGCATTCTTTCGGTGAGCAACAAGACGGCAGCCGCTCAAAATCCATACGTTACCCCTGCAATTTCGAGTGGCCATCGCAGTAACAAGAAAGTGCTATGTAGCCGAAGTTGCTGTGCACAAGCCTTTCAAAGACGCCCTTACTGCAAAATTTACTGCGTTAGATTTCAACTCGTCCGTAGTGCGAAACTTTCTGCGTTAGTTTTCTATTACTACTAGGCACCAACGTGAGTAAACATTATTCAGTTCAATAAAATAATTTGTGACTGATGTGGTTACAGTCGTATGAAATACCGATATAGTTGTTCTTGGACGACTGTCTTACTTCACTGACTGAATTAATTACAGTTATGAGTACGTGTATGTAGCACCAACCATTTATTTAACCTATTCTTTTTTTTTATCTTTAGAGCTATTTGTTCTAGTTTGCTGCTAAATATTTCATACAGGGTGTCTACGCTTCAACGCCATACAGTGGGCACATTTTATCAACAATACCACGTGCTATACCGTGACTGTTACTTTGCTGAGAAAGCATGGTTTCCCAGTATTCCGGTGTATCTTGGCTGGGATTCTCGACCACGGCAAATGTACATGTCAAACACCTTGTCAAATATAAATACGTACTCCCCCTTTCAATCACCGTAGATGTTGTCGAGCGCATATTAAATAACGGGAACAAAGGACCAGTCAGTAACCTTTGTTCATCATTAACTGCCAAGCCATTTTAAAAATACTGCCTTATTGTTAAATTCGAGGCTTTGACTTACTAATGTTTGAAGTTTGAAAAACAGCGCGTAGACTAAAATGTGCTCTCTCTTCGGAAACAGAGGTAATTCCATTCCCATTCCATTCACCCAAGCGTTGTCCCCATTCCATTGCCATTCTATTCCGGTTTCGCGAAAATGTGGAATGGTTACGGAGTCATTCCAATTCCGGAGTGGTAACTCCGCAACACCGGACTTAACAGACTTGGGGATGCCTGCAGAAACGCAAATTTCATGTTTAGAACTACTGCAAATGAACATGCGGGCATAAATGGATTGCGTTTGACATGTGTTGCAACAGCTCCGGCTTAGAGACAAACATTTGCGTCCGAAAATGTGCTGCTAGTAACTGCTCCAAATGGTTGTTAAGCTGTTCCAAAGTGACATTTTAGTTGCTCCAGAAGCTGCGCCAAAATTGCTTTGGTCAATCACATCACTGCAAGTGAGTGACGGCTAAAAAATAACAAATGCGGACAAGAAGTTGACGCGGAAAATTTTGTAGGCGTTTCATTTTTGTTGTGTGTTTTTTTAGTTAAGTAAGAAAGCAGGAAATGCATATATGGCATGACAGGAAAGCTTGATAAGAAAATAAAAAACGGTGGATGCACGTGAGGCGAGTGGCCAGAAACCAACCGGACCTTAGGAAACCGATCTTTTTTTTTAACTTTTTTACACATTTGTACTTCAGGTGCCCTTTCCTTCTCCACGCAGCAGTTTGTTCGCCTCCTCCTCCTTCACCACTGAGGGTGACGTACAGTGAGCAGCTTGAACGAAACACCCTGTCATGAGGCAGTCCGTTTGTCCTTGTTTCAACGTTGGCTAATCCTTGTTCGACAACTCATTTCATGCCTTCGCCTTCCTCACAACCACTCTCCATTGCGCAGGGCAGTCAAAAATCGTATGGTGCATTTTATCATGACTCATCTCATAATACTGGCCATTGCATATTGTACGTATTCCAAGCAAATGTTTCGTACGCTGCCACCTCTGGAGACGCGAGGCAACGTTATTAACAATTATTAATAAACGTGGCATATGAACAAGGAAATGTCGGCTCTTGATGGCCCCAGAAGGAACAGAAGCTGAGTCGCCATGAGAAAGCACTGTGTTCTTTGCAAAAGACGGCAACATTTCTCGGCGAATGTTGGTTCTCGCCCGACCGCCGCGAAGGGAAGGATCATGTTACGCGGGAAACTCTCTTGTCGAACATTCAGCGTAGAGTTCCGCGACTCTACATGTAAATAAACGGCTTCTAGAAGAATACACATCAGTGTTTGTACTCACCAACTCTTTCGTGAATGGCGCCACAATGGCGCCCACTCGACTGGTGGTCACTGACCATCCCGAGGCCAGCGTCCTCACCTGGGTTGGGTACATTTCTGATATCTGGACATGTTTCACGTAACCGGCACAAGAGGTAAAGACCTTCGTGATGAGCATAAATAACAGCTGCAACCACCATATTCCTGCGTACAACAAAGTGGGACATTGTGACTGAAGAGTGTGGGCAGAATTTGTAAAGGATAAAGTAAAGAAAGAATGAAACAAAAAGATAATATTAATGTTGTATGACTGATGCTTGGATAACTGAAACTACGGTATTGACACGCGAAATGGGCACGTATTTTATAATGTTTCATAAAACTCCGATAGCTGTCCGCATACGCTTAACGAAAATTCAATTACATCTAGTTCTTCCAGTATTTGAGTCGGAAATGCACAATTCTAAAATAATGTGATTACGTAATTGCTTTAATTTCGTCCGCAAAAACAGCATTCATTTACTTTCGGGGAGTCCAAACCCGACCTTTCGATAGGTGCACTAAGTCGCCGTGCATTGCAAAAGGCGGTTGTACTCTTCAGAGGTGACTCTCCTTAACTGGGCGCGCTATGACCAAACCCTGTTGCACCTCTTACGGTGGACGCCGGTTAGCAGTATTGCTTATGTACTTAACAGCGGAGCTGTTCATGATCGGCCAAACCCCGTATAGCGTTCGCGACCACAGTCATCATCATGTCGGCGCGCGCTGCTTTCGTCTTCTTCGTCATCTTCTGCTTCGCTCCCCGAAAACGACCGCCCAGCGCGCTCTCTCCCGCTGCGCCAATATGTCCGGCGTGGGATACAGAAACCCGTACGGGCGAGAGAATCAGCACACAGAGAGAGAGAGAGAGAGTGCTACATAGGAAGAAAGAGAGAGACAGAGAAAAAAAAAATGGAAGGGCGAAAAAAAAACGACCGAAAGAAACGGACACGAGAAAGATACCGAAAAACCGGAGATCAAGACAGAGACAGAAAGAGCGAAAGAGAAATAAATAAATAGAGAGCGAGAGATAGAAAAAAAAAAGAGGAAGCGAGAAATACAGAGAAAAAGGAAGTGAAGCAAGAGAAAAACGACTGAAAGAAACGGACAGAAGAAAGTGATGGAAAAACCAGATCAAGACAGAAATAGAAAGAGAAACAAGAAAATAGGGAGACAGAAAAAGTAAGGGAAGAAATAAGCGAAAAGATAGAAAGATAGAGAAAGAAATACATAGGCCCGTATTCACAAACCAACCTCGCCCTTACCTCACGTTTTCCTCAAGTTTCTGTACACTCTACATGCGTTATAACGGCACAAAGATTGTAACAGGGTAAAAGATAACAAGATTGCTTCATGAATACTGGCCTAATTTGTTCATCAAGCTCAATAAATGCTTAAGAGCGATGAGGAAAACTCGAGGTAAACATGAATTTGGTTTGTGAATACGGGCCATAGAGAGGGATTGAGAAACAGAGAAATAAAGAAAGAGAAGAAGAAATAGAAAAATGAATACAAAGAAGGAAGGCCGCCCATCTCCGCTGTTGGTTCCAGCCTTGCGCCACCAATCGAAGGCGTGCCCCCCCCCCCCCCCCCCTTTTTTTTTTTTGCTATGTTTAAGAAATAAGAAGGTGTTAAATGGAGTGTTGTACACGTTCCTCTAAAAAAAGTAACGAAAGCTCGTTCCTCGTTCCTTCCCAATTTTGGAGCGAGTTCCCGTTACAAGTTCCTTAACTGCAAAACTCGTGACAGTCAATTTTCAAAATTGGAACGTATCGTGACATTTGACTTTTTAATAAATATGTAGTGTCATATTATCGTGAGGTGAAATAACGTGAGCAATTTAGAGCTCACCTCGAGCTACATCTATCAGATACGAATTTAATATCGCCGACAGCAGGTTACACGTAGGTAAAAGGAAAATAAGTAAACGCTCCTGGATGAATTTTTTAGAGACCACCGGCTCTACTACAGTCATGTCTAACTGCAACTATCGTGCTCGTCTATTTCAAGTCCAACGCATGTGGCACTTACCAGGTCGGTCTTCAATGGCGCAGTCAAGATACTGCGGCTCAGATCTTCAAATATAGATCTCCACCAATGCAACAATATAAATAACTTTCTTGCTGAGGAGGGTGCATCAAAAGTGGCAATACTTAGGCGTTTAATCAGTGGTGATTTCAGGTTTCAGAGGGAGTAGAAAATAATTTACCAGGATTCACATTTGCGACTAAGTAAAGTCCCCTGTTCGTAGTCAGCGAACGTATTTCTGCATAATTCGTTTTCTGTCGTTCTATCTTTTTAAATGCGAATGCATTTCTTAGGCGGGCTATGTCAGGCATCCGGCGTTGTGCGGCGTTGGCGTTGTCCGCGGCAGGTGTTATCTCTCCGCTCTCCCACTCCCTCTCCCATAGCAACAGCTGCGGGCGCGCGCGCTTATCCTCGCCCCTAGCAACCGGAGCAGGTGGTGCGGGCGGAGAGGGAGTGAGTGGAGAGGAGGAGCGCGCTCTGGTGTGTGAGGGCGCTCGCATCGCGGGAGCTCGGCGGAGCTCCCGCGATTAAAAAAATAAAAAAAGCAAAAAAAAAAAACAGGCGCTGCGCCGTGCTCCCGACCGGGCTGCAGAAATTAGGCGCCTTTTCCTTCTTCGAACCACAACCACCATATATAAATGGAGGGAAGCGCGCGCGAAATGCATTCGCATTTCCTCACGATTTCCCTTCGGGGAGGTGGGGGGCATTTTTTCTCTCTTTCTTCCCTTTCGTTCTTTCTATATTTCTCTTTCTTTATATATCTTCCTTTCTTTGTGCCCCCCCTCTCTCTGTAGTCGTCCTGTCACATTCTAACTTTTTTTTTCTTTCCTTTCTATTTCTCTTTCTTTTCATATCTGTCTTTCTCTCTCTTTCTGTCTCTTCATACTCGTTCTCTCTTCCTCATTTTCCTCCTCCTCACCCTAACTTCCTTTTCCCACAACCCTTGATATACTATACTATACAAGGCTATGCTATGCTCTTCTAGTGAGCGCGCATTGCAGAAAAACGCATAGCTGATAATTTCCTCAACATCACACTTCATTATGATGGTCACTCCGCTAAGAGACGCATACTAGCAAATGCTATTTGCGTTGGTGAGGTATTTATCCTTACCGACGTTCTATTGTATAATTATAAATGGCCGTTACTTGATGTATTCGCTCTCTAGACGAATGCGAATTCTCTAGTGCTATGTGTTCGTCGTTGGGTCGCGATACCAGCAGAATGAACATATTAGTCCTCCTTCTGTATTGAATTGCTTCAAATTGCCATGCCTATGTTGAATACCATTAAAAAAAATTTAAAAAAAACTAGGTAGCCGAGTGGTTACGACGCTCGCTTTCGGATCGGGGATAAACGGTCTCGAATCTTGCCTCGCCGAATATTTTCCACCAAGTATTTCTTTCTTTCTCTTTCTGTCTATTTCCTTCGCTCACTGTACTGGTTCTTTCGCCCATCAGAGTTATTGCAATCCCACGCCAGACCAATCAGTACACGTGTTCTGGGAGCGAAGCCGAAGAGGACGAAGAGAGCGCGTGACGGCTAATGATGATAATTTTCTTTCTAAGACACTAGGCAAACCTGAAGCATAAGACCTCTGCAGTAGAAAATCAACTGTTCCTCCCACACGTGGTCAATCTTGACGTCTTTCGCCTCCCTGCGTCCCCGGCGGGCACTTTTAAGTGAAAATGAGGATGCATCGTAGTCGCGTGATAGGCGAGCGATACATTTTCGCGCCTCACACGGTTGCCCACCGTCATGTTCTGCATGATGCTTGCGTGTGCGTCATGTTCTGCTTGCGTGCGCCTGTTGAATGCCGTGGAACGTTTACAGAAGGAACGCCGTTCCCTCTACCGTTCCTGCTTAAACGTAACGAGTTACCGTTACAGTTCCACCGATCCTGAATGGAACGGTGGCGTTCCTCCTTTCCTCGCTAAAGAGGAACTAGTTCCTGGATCGTCGTTCCTTGGAACGCCGTTCCGTACAACACTGTTAAAGGGGTCGCCAAGCAGGGCTCAGTTTATGTGCGTGTTGTTTCTTTCAAAAGTGCCAGTACTGTCTTTCTAGCGATGCGTTGTACAAATGAGCTTATGACTTATGAGCCGCTCTCTTTGTGGGTGTAATCCTGTGAATGAGTGCGCTTGTTAAAAAGAATGGGACGCTACCATTTGATCTATGGCTGCTTTAATTGTCAATATCGAGAGGAGAAATAAGAACACTTCGCATTGGAAAACATCATGAAAGACGAGAACTAGGATACAAACAAATCAGCGCTCGTTTCAAGCATCCCAGATGTGTCTCACGCAGCTTGATGTCGCTCGAACTTCATTTAACTGCGGAGCTGTTTAGTCTGGCAGAAATGAGTGATGTGTAATGCTGAAAATCGCCGCGCCGAGCTACGACTTCACTGTGTTGCCTAAGTAACCCCACTTGTCACAGCGAACGCGTGGGTGGAAGGGAAGTAGAAGTGGAGATGAAGTAATGAAGAAAAAAAATACCCAAATTAAAATTTCTTGGCAAGGCGTGGCCCGATAACACGTAGTACCCTCGGTCCTAAGGCGGGCGTCGTAACCACTCGGCCGTCGAAGCACGGTAGAAGAACAAGCATTAATGGGAACCATACCATTGCGTTGTAGGACGAGCGAAAGAGAAAAAAGATATACTCGGTGGCAACGTATCTTGACAGTGGAGCGAACGCTACGGAGGCGGGGCATCTGCTCAATTGTGCTAATACGCAAGGTAGTTCACCAGCTTGCAGCCGATTTCAGTTCCATTCAGGCCGACGGCACATTACCCCACCATAGATGTCGCCGGCTTGGTCCGTCTTGACAGTCACTTGTCACATTTCTTACAAAGCATTAATAGAGAGCAATGGGCCTTCCTGACACACACACACACTTTCTCGGAAAACGAAACTGCGATCGAGTTTGCGGCCGCACATGGCCCAGGCGGCATCGGGCACGCCTTGTTTACTGCGAAACAGGCGTGCGAAAAACGTGGTGCTGTTTGAGAGGTGAAAAACCAAAACAATTTAAAGTGCACAATAATTTTTTTCCATCAACAGCTTCCCATACTTGTTTCACCGTTTTAATGAAGAAAGTATTATTTATTCGAGCTAGGTAGCTTCGAAAATTGGAAAATAAGAATAGGTATTGTGTCTTTGGCGCGTGCGCAGGCAAGCGTTTGGGTTCTGTAGCTTCCACAGTACTCCCAAGAAAAGTTGTCGCCGAGTGTAGAGGGAAAGAGAAATAAAGTAGGAAAGAGGTACATCAAAAACAAGATATATATATATATATATATATATATATATATATATATATATATATATATAAACATATAAACCGGGTGTCCCAGGTATCTTTAGCCAATGGATTAAAAACTACAATATTACAGGGAGGCGAGGGAAATCAGTTGAATATTGCTTACAGCCACGTTGCGCACTACAGATCAATTTATTTTATTGCGATATCAATTATATGGACAGTCTCGACGGGTTTTTGCCGTCGCCGTTGCCGTCGTCGTCAGTCGCGTATAAAGTGCCAAATTGATAAGATCCCCCAGCGCATCGTACGTTCTACCCGCGCGGGTAATAGCGCGCGAGCGGGAGCGACGAACGCGGCTGAAGCGGAAATCAAACGAGCCGGCCCATCTCCGTCGCTCCGAGGGGCATGCGATAAGATCCCCCCGCATGTTAGACCAGCCGTCGAAAGCTCAAGCAGAGAGGAAACGCCCCGCGCGTCTTTCGCGAACGTGCAACGACGCGGCGGCAAGGGGAGTGGGGGGGGTTGCTTCGAGCGACCTTTAATTTCGCGAGCGCGGTCGTCTCTGGCGCGCTCGTTATCTCGCTATCTCCGGTATACCCTTCTACGTGCTGCGCTCTCAACGCAAAGAGAATGTGTGAAAAGTCTCTGGAGCGGCCGTTATTCTCTTAAACCAAGCGTTTTGTAGAGTAGCGTGACACCGCATCCAGAAGAGTTAGCTGCCAGCCACATTTAGCATAACATTACAATTTGTTGCTGTCGCATTCATTGCTTCACCCTTGGCGGTGAAACTGTGACTTTTTTTTCTTTCGTACTTAACTAACTTGTGAATTAGAAATATTTACCTGAATTGCTAAATATTGACCTTAGGCAAGAAATGGGACTTAGCAAAGTTCCAGAGCGTCTTCAGAAACCCCTTGCATTATTTGCGATAAAGAAAGTCCTACGCATACCATTTTTCCCATGCTACAAAGGAAGCGCGCGAAATACAAAAGAAAACCACGTGACTAGCGCAGTCGCGCGCCGCGACCGTGCTGCTCTCAGACGTTGGGTGAGCGAACAAAATCAACTGCGGCATGGCCTCCGAGATAGCGCGCCGCCGGGTTTCTCTCCGGCCGTCCCAATCGCACGGAGAGAGTGTAATTTCAGAGGTGGGCGTGGTCCGCTCCTTCTCCGCACCGCGGCGCTCACCGCTGAGGGTCGGAAAGGCTGCCGTGCTGTTGGCGCGGCTTGCATGCGGCGAACAAAAAATGTTTTTGGGGCCTTTATATAACCTCCCAATGATTTGGAAATGACAGGTCAAGGTGTACGAGAGGCAAATTGCATGCTAGGGCCTATTTATACTCAAATCTGCCTTATTTTTGCTGTAGACATGCGCCTCTTATATTAGAGCACTTAGGCGTGCGATGCCTCTGCACGAGATCCGCGTATGCTGGAAACGCACTACACTTCGAAGTTTGCGGGCTATTGTATAGTATGGGGTCGCTGGCGAAGGAGAACAAAAAAAGAGAACGATTATTGGGCTGGGCGCGATGACGCTCGGGGCTCGAGCTCGCAAAGCCGCCGAAGACGGATCAGTCGCAGCCGGGCCTAAGTAAAGGTGCTTTTCTTGTCGCCTCCGTGTTTTCTGTGTAAACGTGACATGAGAAGGTCACCTCGATAAAACAACAAATCGCTATATCGAAAACGGCTGGTCACAACGATCCCACGATCAAAAGAGCACCAGTTACTGGAAAGTGGTGCATACAAATACGCATGTGACTGGCACACACCGTCAAAGGCCGCACTTGTGTGCGCTCGGCGGTTCCGAGTTTAATAACCCGGCACCATCAAGTAAGTAAGTAATACTTCGCCCGTATCCTAAAGCGGAAGAACGCGGACGAACCGAACGCGGTGAGACTACCCTGTCAGGATCGCTTCGCACGCGCTATGAATATCCTATCCAATAAACTCCGTTCATCGATCGAGGTCATGCAGTTTGAAAAAAAAAACGATCAACTAAATTGCGCTTAACCTAAATAGAATTCAAAAGAAATCCTGGCAGTCCCAGTCACATCAGCGTACGGGAAGACCAGCGATATAGAAACTCAACTTTTCGAAGCTCCGCGGTGCATTCACAGATGCCACAGTTATAATAATCGCGATACAAACCGCACAAAAACAGATTTGCATGTAGCACGGTGAGTGCACAGCGGCGAAGTCACAATTTCCTCTCCTTTTCGCAGAACGCCAGCGACGCATCCACGCAAGGTGACCGCGCAACGCCGCGCAGCATGAGCGCGTTACATAGAAATAAGGTCTAGCGCACGCTGGAGAGGAACGCTAACTCAGCCGACCAAGCTCGGTACTCGGGATCAGCACTCGATCGGCATGCTCTCTCCTCGCGATATCGCCGACGCCGACGCGTCTGGCACGACAGGTGCGCTCGCACAGCGCACAATACTTCGCACTCGCCCGCAAGGCTTCCTTAGATTTCCTTTCCAACTACCTCATTTCGCACCGCGAAAGCAAGAGACAGGGAGGAGGGTGGAGGCGGTCGCCATACGTCTAGACCACCGTGGTCTGGACTGAACGTCGCCGGTGCTGCGACGGCTGCGGACAGGTTACAGTTCGCGTTTTATTCAGTTATGGTCGCCCATGTGCATTGTCAGTTTTACGATGTTTGGTAGATACGTCGGGCGTCGTAAAACCGAACATCGAACGAACGAACATCAAAAAAGAAAAAATAACGATCATCGAACGAACCAATGTGCACGCTGGTATGCCGCGCCGGGCTCTGCTTTCTGCCGCGCGGTCTCCGCTGCCGCAGAATCCTGCGGAATCCTCAGTCAGCGTGGCCTCTCGCGTCAGCCGGGCGCGCGAGGGGCGCGAGGCGCATTACATTTTTTTGCTGGGGAGCGCGGCCGGAGAGAAACCCGCCGGCGCGCTATCTCGGAGGCCATGGCTGCGGCCACAACCTGCCGGCTCCGTTTCAGCGGTAGGCCGATAAGTTGGCGGCGGTTTCTTGGCGCGTTGCCAGCTAGTTGGCGCGCGTGCCTGCGCAAGTTGTAGCGAGCGCGGGCGAGGAAAGCACCGTAAACTTATCGGCCTATTGCTCCAACGGAGCCGGCGGGTCGTGGCCGCAGCTGATTTTGTTCGCTCAAACCACGGCTGAGACCAGCACGGTCGCGCTGCACGAATGCGCTAGCCACGTTTTCTTTTTCTTTTTCCTTGTTCTTTTTTTTTCTTTTTCTTTTTTTTTTGTATTTCGCGGGCCTTCTTTGCGCAGCATGGAAATAATGGTTCGCGGACGACTTCCTTTATCGCAAAATAATGCAATGCGGGTTTCTGAAGACGCTCTCGAACGTTGCAACGCCCATTTCTTGCCTAAAGTCAATATTGAGAAATTTAGTTGATTAATTCGAAATAGCAAATTAGTTAATTGCAAAACGAAAAATTTTCTGTAGTGCGCAATGGGAGTATCAGCCATATGCCACTGATTTCCCTCGTCTACCTTTAATATTATGTTTTAACTCTTGGCTAAATATAGCTGGGACACCCGGTATATATATATATATATATATATATATATATATATATATATATATATATATATATATATATATGTATATATATTATATATATAATGTTGTAACGAGACGTGCGAAGCAAAAGGTCTCACTGTTTACTTAAAACCCCAAGCATCGCTCCTGAATGCAGCCATTCTTGTTCCGACCAAACCACCGTGGCTCACACCCACTATGCCAACGTCTTTTCCGTCTTTCCCTTGGCGTCGACACAGGTGTTAACCAGATGCTACACTTTCCGCCCCTCCACCGCTGTCGGCTGAAGCACATGGTGAAGAAAAGGTTGCGCACAAATCTCGTGGCACATAGAGTTTCATGTCAGTGACGTGGGCTGGAATACGCGGTTGGTGCGCTTTTCCTTCAGCTCAGCAATAGCGCTAAGACGAAATGTCACCGGCGCTAACTGCTTATCGACCCTGTAGGGTCCGAAAAATCGCGGCAAGAACTTTTGACAACGCTTTGGTACACGCTGTGTGCGTCGAACAAACACGAGGGCCCCGACAAGAAACGGCGTAGATTGGCGCTGCTTTGTTAGTGGAGCTTGAGCTGCTTGGCTGTGTAGAATAGGTAGGCGTGCTCGGTGACATGCTTGCTGAAGGAGAGCGGTAGTGTTATCTTCTGACCCATCGGGCTCTGCATTGTACAGGTCAAAGCCGAGAAGTGACTCCTGGGGAAGCTTTGGTATTCTCCCGTATACAAGCTCGAAAGGGGTCTTTCGAGTAGTTTCTTGCCGTGACGTGTTCAGAGCGAACGCAGCAGATGCCACGAAGTCGTCCCAGTCATCATGCTCTGGGCTCACGTAGCAAGAAATAATGTCAGCCAGCGTTCTGTTGGTGCGTTCGACCAGTCCACTTGTTTGTGGGTGTTCTGGTGAGGCAGCAGCTTGGCGGATTCCGTACTGGTGCAGCAATCTCTCAAAGGCTCGAGACATAAATGGCGTACCGCGGTCCGTGATCAACATTCGTGGTGTGTCATGGCGGAACACTATGCGTTCGGTCACGAAAGAAATAACATGATCGCAGAGGAGTCGGGGACGGCTTGAACTTCCATCCGCTTCGTTAGGTAATCGGTTACGACTATCAGAAACTTATTGCCCCGCCGGGTGCGTGGTAGTGGCCCCAGATGATCAATGCCAATGACCTCAAAACCGGCCTCCGGTGGCGGTATGCGTTGCGGATGTACTTGTATGGGATGAGATGGTGCTTTCCTGTGCTGGCATATGGAGCAAGAGGACACACATTGACGTGCGTCAGATGCCATGCCTCTCCACCAGAAACGTTGACGGAGTCTGGCCAGCGTTTTCGTTTGGCCAAGGTGACCAGCCGCAAATGCGTCGTGGCACATAAAAAGCACAGACTGTCGTACACTTTGCGGCACGACAGAAAGCCAAGAAGAGTGTATCGTGGTGCGATGACACAGAATGCCATCACGAAGAGTGTTAGCAGCTTTCAGCTTTTCTAAACGATGAATATTAGTAGGCAGTGCACCAGACAGACGGCGGGTAATGTCCTCAACATTCTTGTCTGCATGTTGAGCTGCCCGAAGATCAAGAAGTGCGAGAGCTGGCGCTGCGGAATTCTGAGGTGCTGCGTTCCGAGACAGGTAGTTTGCGTCCTGGTGTTGAGGGCCACTGCGATGGACGATTTTGAAAGAGTAGTCTTGCAGTTTCATCGCCGAACGTGCCAATTTCGCGCTGAGATCTTGCTTTCCTTGAAGCCAGCGGAGAGCGCTATTGTCGGTAACAATGGTGAACGACTGGCCGCATACGTAGGGCCTGAAATTTTCCACCGCCCAAACTACCGCTAGGCACTCCAATACAGACGCATGGTACCGACTTTCAGGCTCACTTAACCGTCGACTAGCATAGGCGACGGGGCGCTCGTGGCCAATAGGGTCGGCTTGCAGTAAAACAGCTCCAAGTCCAAGACCGCTGGCGTCGGTATGGATGATTAGGTGCGCGTCCTCCCGGTAGTGGGCTAGTGTGGTTGGCGACTGCTGCGCACCTTTAAGGTCGGCGAAGGCAGCTTCTTGCTCTGGACCCCAGTGCCATTTTGTACCCTCCTTGAGTAGTACATTCAGCGGGTTGCTGCGTACTGCAAAACCAGGGACAAAGCGGCGGAAATAGGACGCACATCCCAAGAAACTTTTGAGCTGCTTAGCCGTAGTCGGAGGCGGATTGGTGGCCACTGCGCTTACTTTGGACGGGTCAGGGCTGAGTCCGCGAGCACTTACAACATGGCCCAAATACGTCACTTCGGAGAAGCCAAAATAACATTTAGAAGGCTTTATCCGGAGATTTGCCTTTTCGAGGGCACTCAATACGAGCTCGAGCCTTTTTTGCTGCTCCTCGAATATTGGAGCGTGAACGATGATGTCATCTAAGTACACCAGTGACATGCTCTACTTTAAGTGCCCAAGAACGCGATCCATAAGCCTCTGAAGTGTCGCTGGAGCATTGCAAAGGCCGAAAGGAAGGCGGTTAAATTGATATAGGCCTACAGGGGTTATGAAGGCACTTTTTTTTAGTCTTCAGGATCTAGTTCCACTTGCCAGTATCCGGAGAGCAGGTCCAAGGTGGTGAAGAACTGTGCCCCGTGTAGGCGATCTCAAGCGTCGTCGAGACGAGGGAGGGGATAGACGTCGGGCTTTGTGACACTGTTCATTCGGCGGTATTCCACACAAAATCGAGTTGTACCGTCTTGCTTTTTCACCAGGACCACAGGCGAGGACCATGGGCTTAACGAAGGAGAAATAACGCCACGTTCGAGAATGTCTTCGACTTGGGCTGAGATTTCTGCTCGTTCTGCCAAGGAAAGGCGACGTGGATTGTGGCGGATGGGTGGATGGGAGCCTGTATCAATCGTGTGTCGCAATACGTTTGTGCAACCAAGTTTTTTTTTTTTGCATAACAGCGATGCAGCTGCGATATTTCTGCAGCAACAACTGTATGTCATGTTTTCGTGAAGTCGTTAAGTCCGGGCCGAAGTAGAAGTCGTCCCGGTTAATTTGGTAGTTGTTGCCAGACGAAGAATGCGCCGCTTGTACCGTGGCAAGGACAGCAGGTTGAGAAGGGGTAGTGCACTCGCCCAGAACTGTACCGGTGTTCAGATGCAAATCATGGTCGGATAAGTTCAGAACAAAGGTACTGAAATTCCCTCGTGAGCATGAGACAACAGCCCGTAGTGTGGCAAACTCTAACGACGGCCGAGAGCACACGAAGGTTCGATTAAGATGTCGCCATCAAAGTTAGTCCCGCCATTCAAGTGAACAGGGACCCAGACAGCGGATCCGACAGGTATGGTGACCGATGACGCTAAGGTGACCTGCCACGATGCGAGTAGTGCAGAGTCTGGCGTTGACGTTTTCGTCTTGTTGCAGTCCACAAACGACACAGCCGGTGTCATCCGTCGAACCGAGGGAAAGCTTCTTAGCACACGGATTCGGTGCCACAGACGGTGAAAAACGCTTTGTAGCAGAGGACGACTACTCGTAGCCCATGTAAGTCGCTCCCTCAAAAGTTCCGTAAAGTCAACGCAGCGTTCGTGCAACCACTTGCGCAACCGGTGTGTGAGAGTCTCTGCAGGAATATTCGCTGTGGTCGGCATGACGCCAACAGCGCTGCGGGAGGGGTTATTCAGTGCCACAATGTAGTCCTCACCCTTGAAATCCAACCGGAGTTCCATCGCAGAGCACCAGTTGCAGCCCAAGATCACTGGAGCGATCAGGTCGCGCACTACCACAAACGGCAGTCGTATCGTTTTTCCAAACGCTGAATTACTGCACAGGTCTCACCGAGTGGCTGCACGACAGTTCCATCGGCAAGAAATAGTACTGAAGAACCGGGGCCTCTCTGGTCATCTAGCAGTGCGCCAGGTGGAAGGAAATCTTCACGCAGAAAGGACAGACTTGCGCTGGTGTCTATCAGAGCTTTAGAAGGAGAGCTCAGGTTACCCAGGTGCACTGTTACTTTTGGTATGCCTGACCATGTTCCAAGAGAGAAGAGGTGCGTTTGACTGCTGAGGCTAGGTGCTTCCTGTGGCGATTGTAGAGACGAGCTTTCCGCCTGTGGAGCCTGTGAACTACGATGGGCGTAGTGGCCTACCTCAGGGCACTTGTAACACCACGAAGCAGGTGAAGTTCGTTGTAAGTGGCTGGCAGCACTGCTGTAGCATGGGGAACCTTGTTGAATTGGCGCGGAGAGGCCGCGAGAAGCAGAAACCGGTGGCTTCACAACCTGGGCTTCTAGAACAAGCACCAGTGCTGCCCTAAGGTTGGCAGGACGGCCGAGGCGCACGAAGGTCTGTGTACCACGGTCGGATATGGTATCGAGGATTTTCTGGGTAGTAATAAGATCCAGCGTAGTTTCAGAACATCCTGCGAGCGCTTTTCGTGATAAACGTTCGACTGTATCAGCGAGGTCACAGAGTGTGGCTTGCCCTAGGCACAGCGTTCTGAATTGCGCGATGTATACTGATCGGAATGGGGCGTCCCCAAACCGAGCCTCGAGCGCACTTTCCGGCAGTGAGACAGCACTTCTCACTTCGTGTAAGAGAACTGGCTGAAGAAGCAGATGTTCCTCTACTTCAGCACCAACTTATGGTTCCTGCAAAACAGCTCCCGCCCTGGCAGTGGCAAGTTATAGACTGTGACGTTTCTTTTGTCAATGTTACAAAGCATGCCCCTACTGCACATATCCATATGCACTTCTTAGAACTACAGCACAAATACTCCCGTACAGAATTTTTTACAGATGCATCGAAGACCCATGCTGGCGTATCCTATGCAGCGGTCGGCCCACCCTTTTCCGATTCTGGCACGCTGCATCTAAACACATGTATATTCACAGCAGAGGCTTACGCCATATTATCCGCCGTTAAACATATCAAAGATGCAAGCATACGAAAATCAGTTATATTCACAGACTCTTGGAGCGTCGTAAAAGCGTTAAAATAACTTAAAATGCACAAGAACACCGTGGTTGTGTCGCTCTACTCACTCCTGTGCACTGCTTATGCTGCGAAGCAACATGTTATAGTGTGTTGGGTGCCAGGACACCGTGACATTGAAGGCAATGTGCTGGCAGACCAGCTTGCCACCTCCGTCGATACAAAAGCTGGAAACCAATCCATGCCTGTCTATTTTCCTGATGCGAAGCCTTATATACGTAAGAGACTTCAGATGTACTGGCAACATATGTGGGACACTGAGTCCAACAATAACCTTCATCTCATCAAGCCGCATCTAGGGTATTGGCCTCCAACCACGAGATCAAGACGAACTGAGGTACTATTTTCAAGGCTGAGAATAGGACATACTTACGGAACTCACAATCTTCTAAATGGCGGCGAACCTCCGACATGTAATATGTGTGGAGAGACACTCACCGTTCTTCATGTTTTAATAATGTGTGCAGGATTGGAAAATCTAAGCCGAAAGTATTTCTCTAAACGGTACCGTGAGCAGATCCCCCCTGCATCCAGCGATGTTTTAAGGTAACCACGCATAATTTCATCATCAGTCTGTTTTAAACCTTCTCAACGAGTCCGGCACATTGAACATCATTTGCACTTTGTATTCGAGCACATCCCCTTCGAGAAGATGCCGCTACTACATTATGTGTTAATGCACTACCCTCCAATCCCTTGCGCGCAAGGTTTCTTGTGAGGTAGTAGTGCCGTGTAAGATTGCAACTTTTCAGCGCATCATATACATGTTGACGTTTTAGGCCATCCCACACACTTCATCTCCCTCATTATCTTAATATTTCTACTATTTTACGCACCTTTAGTGCGCATGATTTTAGGCCCGTATACCACCGCCATAAAGCACCATATATCATCATCATCGAGCGCACTTTGAAAAGCCTTCCCCAGCACAGGGTAGCCAGCCGGTCTGAGAACTGGCTAACCTCCCTGTCTTTCCGCTTTTCTTTTCCTCCTCCTCCTTCTCGGCTGATGCAATTCCACACCCTGCGGCTTCACTCCCTGCCAGGCCATTTTTCAGTGTGTCATGAGGTCGCAGCCCGTGCTGCCCAACATGAAGAGCATTGTGACCTCGTCACCCACGCGGCGGACGTGGCGTAGGTACCTTGAAAAGCTTCTCGGCTGACGCATTCCACTCCCTGCGGCTTCACTCCCTGCCAGGCAATTTTGCAGTGTGTCATGAGGTCGTAGCCCGTGCTGCCCAACATGAAGAGCATTGTGACCTCGTCGCCCACGCGGAGGACGTGGCGTAGGTACCTTGAAAAGCTTCTCGGCTGACGCATTCCACTCCCTGCGGCTTCACTCCCTGCCAGGCCATTTTGCAGTGTGTCATGAGGTCGTAGCCCGTGCTGCCCAACATGAAGACCATTGTGACCTCGTCACCCACGCGGAGGACGTGGCGTAGGTACCTTGAAAAGCTTCTCGGCTGACGCATTCCACTCCCTGCGGCTTCACTCCCTGCCAGGCCATTTTGCAGTGTGTCATGAGGTCGTAGCCCGTGCTGCCCAACATGAAGAGCATTGTGACCTCGTCACCCACGCGGAGGACGTGGCGTAGGTACCTTGAAAAGCTTCTCGGCTGACGCAATCCACACCTTCCGGCTTCACTGCCCTGCCAGGCCATTTTGCAGTGTGTCATGAGGTCGTAGCCCGTGCTGCCCAACATGAAGACCATTGTGACCTCGTCACCTACGCGGAGGACGTGGCGTAGGTACCTTGAAAAGGTTCTCGGCTGACGCAATCCACACCTTCCGGCTTCACTCCCTGCCAGGCCATTTTGCAGTGTGTCATGAGGTCGTAGCCCGTGCTGCCCAACATAAAGTCCATTGTGACCTCGTCACCCACGCGGAGGACGTGGCGTAGGTACTTTGAAAAGCTTCTCGGCTGACGCATTCCACTCCCTGCGGCTTCACTCCCATGCCAGGCCATTTTGCAGTGTGTCATGAGGTCGTAGCCCGTGCTGCCCAACATAAAGTCCATTGTGACCTCGTCACCCACGCGGAGGACGTGGCGTAGGTACTTTGAAAAGCTTCTCGGCTGACGCAATCCACACCTTGCTGCTTCACTCCCTGCCAGGCCATTTTGCAGTGTGTCATGAGGTCGCAGCCCGTGCTGCCCAACATGAAGAGCATTGTGACCTCGTCACCCACGCGGCGGACGTGGCGTAGGTACCTTGAAAAGCTTCTCGGCTGACGCAATCCACACCTTCCGGCTTCACTGCCTGCCAGGCCATTTTGTAGTGTGTCATGAGGTCGTAGCCCGTGCTGCCCAACATGAAGACCATTGTGAGCCTCGTCACCTACGCGGAGGACGTGGCGTAGGTACCTTGAAAAGGTTCTCGGCTGACGCAATCCACACCTTCCGGCTTCACTCCCTGCCAGGCCATTTTGCAGTGTCTCATGAGGTCGCAGCCCGTGCTGCGCAACATGAAGTCCATTGTGACCGCGTCACATACGCGGAGGACGTGGCGTACGTACCTTCAAAAGCTTCTCGGCTGACGCATTCCACTCCCTGCGGCTTCACTCCATGCCAGGCCATTTTGCAGTGTGTCATGAGGTCGTAGCCCGTGCTGCCCAACATAAAGTCCATTGTGACCTCGTCACCCACGCGGAGGACGTGGCGTAGGTACTTTGAAAAGCTTCTCGGCTGACGCAATCCACACCTTGCTGCTTCACTCCCTGCCAGGCCATTTTGCAGGGTGTCATGAGGTCGTAGCCCGTGCTGCCCAAAATGGAGTCCATTGTGACCCCGTCAGCCACGCGGAGGACGTGGCGTATGTACCTTGAAAAGCTTCTCGGCTGACGCATTCCACTCCCTGCGGCTTCACTCCCTGCCAGGCCATTTTGCAGTGTGTCATGAGGTCGTATCCCGTGCTGCCCAACATGAAGACCATTGTGACCTCGTCACCCACGCGGAGGACGTCGCGTAGGTACTTTGAAAAGCTTCTCGGCTGACGCATTCCACACCTTGCGGCTTAGAAATTACATGGATAGATTGTAAAGAAAGTGCGTGCATGTTAGAACGCACTCTTTGAGACTACTGTTCAGTGGAGCTCGGTATTACGCGGTAGTGCTTTGAAAGACTCATGAAATCACCAACTTACGACAATCAAGTCCTGGGTGTCCAGTACGCCCACAATGGGGCCAGGAGGCTCGGCCTCTCGGTCCCGTCGTGGGAGTAGCTAGGCTGGCGCATTCGCGTCATGTACAGGATAAACAAGAAAGTTTTCAAGAAGTGCGAGGAGGGCCGAGAGTAAAGCTTAGCATAGCTTTTATACCAAAGTGTGGTAAGGGGGGTTGGAAAGGGAAGTTAGGGTGAGGAAGACGTAAAGGAGTAGGGGAGATAGTGAAGTATGGAATAGCCATTTAGAGTATAGTGTGGCATGGGGTGGGAAAGGGAAGTGATGTTGAGGAGGGAACACCACCAGCTCCGCTCTAGACTCAGAATCTTCGCACCATTAGTGCGTGCCTGCCTTTTTTTTCGTTTTTATTTATTTATTTTATTATTATTATTATTTTTTTTTTGCATTTTGCTGTTTTTCGCGATAGTAGTTACATCGGCCCTCCAGGCTGAATTTTTGCCGCCGGCCAGTAGTTGTGTGCACGCCCAAATAGGTGACATCGCTCGCACTTCGTATGTTCTGTGTACAACTGCAAGCGTGCTGACGCTGCCGACAGTCGTGGCTCACGCAGAGATGAAACGAGCCGGGGGGTTCCATCACACTAAAGGCGCATACCGTTGTACGTGTTGAGATATCGTCGTAATTTTTTTGCGGGGATGCCGTAAACAGCACGGACGGCGCTTCTTTCTCTGCAGCTCTCTCTTATCTCTAAGTCACCGTTTTGTTCACTGCAAGGCGCGCTGAAACACGTTTCCAAAGTGATCATCGAATGACGTCAGTATCGGTGTTTATTACTTCACAAGTCGATTGCCGCACAAAGTACTCGAATCCGTCAAACGACAACCAAAGTTTCAGAGATCTGTCGCACGCTTTTAGCGCTTTCGTCTTCTGTAGTCACAACGAGCGCGCTGGTAGCTACACAGGGAGAGATGACAGGTGGCATTAGCTCCAGCAAACATGCGTTGCCTGGAATTGATCGCGGAGGCCACGGCTGATAGACGCAACACCACGACGTGTGGCGCGGCAATGCAGTTTTCCGTCGCTCGGCCATGTGCTCCATATCCCGCAAATTTTTGCGGCTGACAGTACAGGCAAGGCCAATGAAGAAGCTTGAGAAATGCAGTAGCTCGCAAGCGCAGTTAAGAAAGCCGTATTACTTTTTAAATAGAAGTATAGGTTTCAGAACGAGAGCCACAGAGTGTTGACACTGCATTTTCTCACTGCGTCATGGTATGTATACCAGTCTAGTACCTGATGGAATGAAGATGACGGCGAGCGAGCTCAAGGCCGCGGAGGTGTAGAGAAAGACGTAGGCGGTACGACGCTTCATGGAGTTGATGAAAAATATAGCGATGAATTTCTGGGGATACTCCATGCAAGCCATCAGGAAGAAGCTCAGGTACGGATTGGAGCCCAAGAGTATGCTGGTGTACGTTAAGTTGTAGTAGAGCAGAGTCGCAAATATTCTGCAAAAAACAAACCACAGATTTAGCGTTTGCGTACCCTTCCATGCCACGTGTGGAATGAACATATGTTCTGGATGGGAACAAAATTCCACTTTGTCGAGGCAACACTAAGGTGAGCACAGGCGAAAACCTCTGCTGTCGGGAAACACTCGTTAAATTACTTCGACCTTCTCAGTTGACTGTACTGATGCTTCCAATTATTCTCTCTCGGTCAATCAGACATTACCGCTGGTTCCTCTACATGCTAAGACTTGGTCGGGACGTGTTCATTCATGACAAATGCACCTTTAACTCCCTTTTATCATTTGATGCACAAATTATGATCTCTAATTACTTGCTTAACCTTACAACAACAGCTCTCTTCTTTCGCTGTTGAATGTTTCTGCGCCTCACCTACTGTTGCTCATCCTCAGGGACCTACCAACGTGATTTTTGTTACAATTCATGTTTACACCGCCGGACGTCAGGTTTCACGCCTGAGCTATATAGAGCTTTCACCTTATTAGCCAGCTTGGTGCGATACCACAGTGAACTAAAATTTTTACAGAAATATCTCCGAGTACGCTGGACATTCGAGGTTCACTGCGAGCGAGCTGCATGTTGGAGATTCAGTGACTGACAGAACCTACGACGTGTCATCGCATAACAATTTACATGCTAACATTGTTGTGCGAATCGTAACATATGTAACATGTATGTAATCGTAACATAAACAAATCTTGAATTGATGGTTTGCCACTGGAAGGCTTGATCAGAGTATAAAAAAAAACAAAAGCAATACCACAAACATCAGCTTACGATTTGAAGGACAGGATGATCGACGTCCTGCGTAAACATCGGTAACGAAACAGAGCGGCAAAAGTGGGCTTCTTCAGTGTGCGCTCCTGAAAACAAAATGTTTGTATACGTAATCCATCAAAATGTTTGTATACGTGTCGGGTGTTCTCTAAAAAAAATGCAGATTTTCTAATCAAAATTGTGTTACAGTAAAGGCACCTATCCCCTTCACGTACAAACTCCACGTCGAGAGGGAGATGCTTTGCCGCTGTTAAAGTTATGAAAGCATTAATTACATTACCTTCCAAAATAACAATTTTGTCAACTTGAGCGCAGTTGTCCATACGACAGTGTTGGAACAAGAGACAAATGTATTTCTCGTATTCGCTGTATCGCGCTGTTTTCCGCTATGACAAATGTTGGCATCCACTTTTTTATATAAATACAAAAAGCTGCCGTGTAACTTGGCAGGTTATATTTAATTTTCTAGACCACGAACGTGCCGGTTGCTTCGATGCAGGCGAAATGGTAGAGGCCCGTGTACTGTGCGATGTCAGTGCACGTTTAAAGAACACTAGATGGTCAATATTTCCGGAGCCCTCTACTACGGCGTCTCTGATAATCATATCGTGGTTTTGGGACGTTAAACCCCAGATATTGTTGTTATTAACGTGCCGGTTGGGCCGAGGGGTCGCCGCTGTACTGAAAATATTTTGTTAGGCCAGACACGAACGCACCGTCACAAGTACCGCAAATTGAACAAAGGCGCACCGCGGCAATATGTGGCGTAGGAAAGCAAGCGCTTATCCAAAATTGGTCCGGGTGTCCTGACCCTAATTCTTCAATGTTTTGACTGTATACTATTCTAACCTGCGATACATTAGTGGTGCAGGTGGGCACCCTAGCCCTTAATTCTCACATTCTGTGTGCTATTGAGGGTTTTCACGCCTCACACGAATCATTCAGCATTAAACTTCACGAAAGCGACCAGTCGTCACACGTTCATCAGTGGATTGCTTTATGTCTTGCGTGTGATGTTCGGTAGGCACCTTCCGTTTCCTGCGCTGTACGCGAAAAAAAGTGCCGTGTTTACCGTTTCGTTCACTCAACAGCATAAAACTCAAATACAGCCATTCCGGCAAGTTATTTATTAAATGCGAATGCATTTCTTAGTCGGGCTATGTCAGGCATCCGGCGTTGTGCGGCGTTGGCGTTGTCCGCGGCAGGTGTTATCTCTCCGCTCTCACTCCCTCTCCCATATCAACAGCTGCGGGCGCGCGCGCTTACCCTCGCCCCTAGCAACCGAAGCAGGTGGTGCGGGCGGGGTAGCGGAGAGTGAGTGGACAGGAGGAGCGCGCTCTGGTGTGTGATGGCGCTCGCATCGCGGGAGCTCCGCCGAGCTCCCGCGATAAAAAAGAAATAAAAAAAAGCAAAAAAAAAAACAGGCGCTGCGCCGTGCTCCCGACCGGGCTGCAGAAATTAGGCGCCTTTTCCTTCTTTGAACCACAACCACCATATATAAATGGAGTGAAGCGCGCGCGAAATGCATTCGCATTTCCTCACGATTCCCTTCGGGGAGGTGGGGGGCATTTTTTTTTATTTTTTGTTTTATTTATTTATTATTATTATTATTTATTTTTTTTTTGCCGAGAGCGAAGCAGGAAGTGTTTCCCACCTATTTATAACTGCAGAAGGCGATAAATAAACATTACACATGAGATAGAAACGAACAGCAATCTAGTTGCCCAGGCATCTAGTTTGCGATGAAGAACCGTATTTTGAGACGATAACTTTTAGAGATATCGCGAAAATATTGCTTCGAGTGTGCTCTGGCGGGTCTTTGAGGAACAGCGAGCAAGTCAGTCATTTCACCCGGGAGATTTTACGTCTCGCAAAGCGATACTAAGAATAAATAATTCTTAGTTTAACGTCCCAGAACAACCATATGATTATGAGAGACGCCGCAGCGGAGGTTTCCGGAAATTTAGAATCACCTGGGGTTCTTTAAAAGCCAACTCTGGCAATCTTTTTGCTATTTCAGGTTCTTTAATGTTCCTGAGATACTCTTGTCACGCGCCCGATAACTGAAATGCTCAGCAAATTCGAAAATAATATTTATTAAGCAAAAAAGGCGCAATACCGAAACCGAAACCCAACCGAGTGTACTGTCTACGTATGACGTACTACTTTGTAAGAACCGGAAATCCTGCAAAGCATGCCGGTCCCACCAGCGCGGAGTACGAAAACTGCGAAAGCCGCGGAGAGCAGACGCTCAGCGGATAGGTGACCAAGCCGCACCATGTCTGTGACTGATCGCGCCACGTGCACAAGCTCCTCGGAGAGACTACGGAAGCTACGATACGCACGCATTTGGAGGTCAACAAGCATTGCCGTTCCCTTTCGATGAAGCAGAACAGATTTTCGCATAACGCCGCTAGATGGCACTACTTGTCCAGGCCGTCCAAGTTTGTGACTGCGGCGATCGGCTAAAACGCTTACGCTGAGGCGTTTGTCGTCAGACGAAGACCTTTTAATATTGTCATGGAAAGAGGGCATACGTTTGTCGAACGCTTTATGACATCGATAAGATCGATTATTATCAGCCAAGTGCGTACCTTATTCACGGTGCGCAGCTTACCGTACACAGATCGACGCGGTCACAGTGGGCCCGGTAGTGGTTACGGAAAGTGTTTCAGTGCGTTAAAGTTCGCGCATGTGCACTCTTCAACAGGCACGGTATTCACCGTACTTTCTGTGCGGTAAGCCGGCAGTGCTAGCTAAAGCACTCTACCATCGAGACGAAGTGTAAGCATCAGCTGCGAGTGTTTAGTGGTTGTAATGGTGAATATACGGCGAAACGTGTGCGGCCCACAACGCAATACCACTTGCCACCCATCGCACGCCCACCCACACGGAAAAGGAAATCGCACGCTCAACCAAGGAAGCGCCGGCCAAACGCACTGGATCCATAGCAGACAAGCAGACGCTGCAGTAGCACCTCAGTTCCTTCGCTTCTGTCGCCTTGCAAAAATCGACGTCACACACACAATGTTCCCATTAATTCTGGCAAACCAGGTGAGCTTATCGCGGCAGTCTTTAAAATTAATTTGAAAACAATCTGCAAACCTCTCAAGCCTGCCAAACCTGAAAATGAACGTACCCAGTGAACTTCATTGAGATCCATGACCTCGAAAAATCGCCGGAGTTGGCCTTTAACGTGCACCGACGTCTAAGTACACGGGCCTCAACCATTTTCTCCTCTACAAAAAATGCGGCAGCCGCGGCCTGGTTTCGATTCCGCGACCTGCGAGTCTCAGCAGTCGAGCACGATAACCACTTGGCCACCGTAGTTTTTCTCTTTTATTATTTTTTTAATTGCGAAGCATTTTTTTAGCGAACTTCGGCGACTTCGAGCGTATCTATCTATCTATCTATCTATCTATCTATCTATCTATCTATCTATCTATCTATCTATCTATCTATCTATGTAGCGGCCTACGACTTTTTGCTCTCCACACCATATCGTTAGTGGGATTTATACCAAAATTGCTATGGCATAATATGGCTGTATGACGAACGCGAATAACTGTTGATATCGTGAAAATCATGAATAACTTCTCATGAAGTTATACGCCATGAACGTGGTGCTCCTGCGGCCGTTTCGCTCCTTGATATGCATCAAATTCGGTATGGCGTGACGTGACTGTATGTCGAACATGAATGACAAATGATAATATCGAAATCATGACATGTCATGTGCAACATGACTTGCATGCCACGCTATGTCACGCTCGCGGCCGTTTCGCTCGCTGCACATATACCAAATTTGGTATTACGTGACGTGACGTCATGACGAACATGAATGACAAGTGGTAATATGGAAATCATGATACGTCATGTGCAACCTGATTTGCATGCCACGCTCATGGCCGTTTCGCTAGCTTGATATGCGCCAAATTTGGTATTTCGTGACGGGACTGTATGACGAACATAAATGACAAGTGATAATATGAAAATCATGACATGTCCCGTGCAACACGACCTGCACGCCACGCTTATAACACGCTCACGGCCGTTTCGCTATCTTGATATGCACCAAATTTGGTATTGCGGGACCCGAATGTAGAACGAACATAAGTGGCAGGTGTTAACATGAAAATCTTGGCATGCGTGTCATCTACAATGCCATTTGCATGCCACGCTGATCCCTTGCGTCCAGTTCGCTAGCGTGATATACACCCAAATTGGTATTGCGCGACGTGACTGTATGATGAACATAAATGACAAGTGGTAATATGGAAATAAGGACATGTCATGTGCAACAGGACTTGCATGCCACGCTCATGGCACGCTCGCGGCCGTTTCGCTAGCGTGATATACACCAATACTGGTATTGCGTGATGTGACTGTATGACGAACCTAAGTGACAGGTGGTAACATGAAAATCATGACATGCATGCCATGTACAACGCCATTTACATGCCAGGCTCATGGTGGGCTTGCGTCCAGTTCGCTAGCGTGACATACACCAAAACGGGTATTGCGCGACGTGACTGTATGACGAACATGAATGGCAGGTGATCACATGTAAATGACATGCATGTTATTTACAACATGATTTGCTCCTTGCTGGCTGCTTCGCATTACATCGATTCCCACAATGCGTGGGATCTGCCTTTTTTTTAAATTTTTTTATTGCGCTAGACCGCCGTGGCGGGTAAAGCGATACTGTCGCCGGAGGTGATTATATCAGTGTACGCCGTATTACACGGCTAAGCGCCTTCGTTCAGAATACCGCACTTATCGAACTTTTCGTGCGAAGTAACAGACAGCCCTCTTGTTTGCTCTCCCAAGAGCGCTTGGTATCGATATTTCGTGGATTGGTACCTTGATATTTCGTGCTGGAGATCTCACTTTACGTGCGATTTTTCGATTTCTGAAATATAGAGATGCTATCAACTGTCATTGTGAAACCGTTAAACGTATTCATGTAAGCAACGACCCTTAGGCTGATAATAAAAAGTCATCACTCGTACATTTCTGTGGCAGATAAGCAACTTATCCTGCCCACCACAAGAAGCGGCAGACCGAAGAAGAATGCTTCCGAGCCGCTTCAAATGATCAGGGGAGTGCAGCTGCTTAAACTGCTTTTCAGTGTGTCATCGTTTCTAGTTACCTATCGAGAATGGCACTCGCAAGCAGTATATCAAAATTAGCTCGTTGGTAATGCTTAACTGATGGGGTTTAACGTACCAAAGCCACGATATGATTATGAGGGACGCCGTAGTGCAAGGCTTCGAAAATTTTGACAGTCTGGTGTTTTTTTAACGTGCGCCTAAATCTATGTACACGGGCCTCTAGCATCCCGCCTCCACCGAAAACCGGCCGCCGCGGCGGGGATTTTCTCCAGCCACCTTTGGGTCAGCAGTCGACACCATAATCATTAGACCACCGCGGTGGGTTGGCTTACATGCGAGCTCGACAGCTCAGTTGAAGGCTTCTACAACTTTGGGCCTCATAGTAGATCCATAAATGCGTGTATTTAACGCTGCTTGGATTTTTAGTTGTGTTTTATATTTCCTCTATTCATGTAAATTGCTTATAATATTACCCTGCTTATCTTCTACGGCCTCTATTTTGGTCCTTCGCAGTGTTTATGGTGCCGCTGTTTGTTTTGTTTTGCTTTTTTTTGTGTTTTTTTTTACTGCTGCCTCTAAGCCTTTTGTGTTGTAGTTCCTTATGTCACTTAGCTTCGTGTTGCTAATCAGCGTTGTTGGTCCAGGGAATTCTATTTCAGATCTTGAGTTAGTCAGTTTGATGTGTTGTCATTTTTTTTATTAAGTCTTTTGGGACTTAGGGGAGTTTGCTTACTTGCCTGGGTGCTTTACCTCCATCTTGAAGTGCTGCTTCGAAAATCGCTGTAGTCACTTTCATTCATTCCATCTGTGCTGCTAAGCCATTCTTCGTCAAAGACATTCTATATACTCTGAATGGCAATCCTGAATTCTACTGTTATTCTCATTTCATCACGGTTGGCCTGTTTTCAGTGGTTCAATTTTGTCGGTTCTTAAAGACTAAGGGCTGTCATCACGGTCACTAACGTATTAGCATGAAATTTTACCTTCCGTCCTACTTCTATGCGTAGTACGATGCCTTGGTCACCGCATAATATAAAATCAATTGTGTGCTTTGTTTCTGAGTTAGGGCCTTTCCCTGTCCACTTGTTACACAAGTATCACTATTTTTGGTGTTTGCAACAACGCGGCGGCCGCATTTTGAGATGGAGGCGAGAATGCTTGAGGCCCGTGTATTCAGACTTAGGTGCACGTTAAAGAACCCCAGGTGGATGAAATTTCCGGAGCCCTCTACTACGGCGGCTCTCATAATCATATCGTGGTTTTGGGACGTTAAACCCGAACATTAATGGTGTTTGCAACAAGATACATATTGGCAAGAAAGAACCTCTATAAACTCACTTTACGCCAACCCGTAAGGAATGTCTTGAATACAGCTCTGGAATATTTCAATTCGTCTGTTCAACAGTGGACACCTCTCTGAATCACATTTTCTCATTTTGTAGCGGAGGTAAAAACACTCTGCCCTCTCTCTTAGAGCGGGTGTATTCTCATCTAATCACTACCGGCTTTTATCTACGTTAACATTAATCGACTTCTAAGCACAGGGCGAGCGAATCATGAGCACTCGAAAAAAAAAAAAGCAGGCAGATCCCACGCACTGTGGGAATCTATGTAATGCGAAGCAGCCAGCAAGGGGCAAATCGTGCTGGGCATAATATGCATGCCATTGAGTTACATGTTAGGACCTCTCATTTATGTTCGTCATGCAGTCACGTAGCGCAATACCAATTTTGGTGTATATGAAGCTAGCGAACTGGACGCAAGCGCATCCATGAGCGTGGCCTGTAAAGGGCAATGTAGATGACATGCATGCCAAGATTTTCATGCTATCACCTGCCACTTATGTTCGTTATACAGTCACGTCACGCAATACCAAATTTGGTGTATATCAAGCTAGCGAAACGGCCGCGAGAGTGTAGTGAGCGTGGCATGCAAGTCATGTTGCACATGACATATCATGATTTCCATATTACCACTTGGCATATATGTTCGTCATACAGTCACGTCACTTAATACCAAATTTGGTGTATATCAAGTTAGCGAAACGGCCGCGAGCGTGTCATGAGCGTAGCATGCAAGTCATGTTGCACATGACATATCAAGATTTCCATATTACCGCTTGTCATTTATGTTCGTCATACAGTCACATCACGCAATACTAAATTTGGTGTATATCAAGCTAGCGAAACGGCCGCGAGCGTGTCATGAGCGTGACAATCAAGTCATGTTGCTCATGACATGTCATGATTTCCGTATGACCACTTGGCATTTAGGTTCGTCATGCAGTCAAGTCACGCCATACCAAATTTGGTGTACACCAAGCTAGCGAAACGGCCGCCAGAGTGTCATGAGCGTGGCAGGCAAGTCATGTTGCACATGACATATCATTATTTCCATATTACCACTTGGCATTTATGTTCGTCATACAGTCAGTCACGCAATACCAAATTTGGTGTACACGAAGCTAGCGAAACGGCCGCGGGCGTGTCATGAGCGTAGCATTCAAGTCATGTTGCACGTGACATGTCATGATTTCCATATTACCACTTGGCATTTATGTTCGTCATACAGTCACGTCACTCAATCCCAAATTTGGTGTATATCAAGCTAACGCAACGGCCGCGAACGCGCCATGAGCGTGGCATGCAAGTCATGTCGCACATGACAAGTCATTTCTGTATGACCACTTGGCATTTACGTTCGACATACAGTCACGTCACGCCATATCGAATTTGGTGTATATCAAGCTGGCGAAACGGCCGTCAGTGCAGCATGAGCGTGGCATGTAAATCATGTTGTACATGATATGCATGTCATGATTTATGTTGGTCATGCACAAATGTCTCATCGTACCAATTTTTGGGCATATCAAATTAAGAAAACGGCCTTAGGAGCACTACGGCCATGGCGTGTAAATCATACTTTTCATGACTAGTTAGTCATGATTTTCATGATGTGACCAGTCATTCATGTTCGTCATACAGTCATATTACGCCATACCAATTTTGGTATAAATCCCATTAACGATACGGCCAGGAGAGCTCAAAGTCGTAGGCGGCTAGATAGATAGTGTCAGATAGATAGATAGATAGATAGATAGATAGATAGATAGATAGATAGATAGATAGATAGATAGATAGATAGATACGCTCAAACTCACCGAAGTTCGCTAAGCAATGCTTCGCATTTAAAAATCGCATACATTTGAACATTTGAATGTACTCACTCTCTCCATCTTGTCCTCGTAGGCTTTTATAATTTCGTTGACGTCAACGTTGCCGACGTTGTTTTTAGTGGTGGCCCGTTTCAGGATACCCTCCGCTTTCTTGTAGTGCTTGGTAGCGAGCAGCCACAGCGGAGACTCCGGTATGAACCTGAGCAGTGTTCACGTATACTTTTCAACACGCTGTCTTATAACTTAAGGCAGGGGTCTCAAACACGCGGCTCGCGGGCCGCCTGCGTGCTGCGGACCTCTCGTTAGCGGCCCGGCGCACACAAGACTGTATTAGATGCGAAGCAGCTCTTTGACTAGCCTGTGTAACGCTGTCCCTCCGTGCGTCCGTACGAACGCGCCGCAACGCGCTCCCCTCGCCTCAGGTGTTGGAGCGGTGCCAAGTAGGTCACGCCGCAGCTGCGCGTTGACGTCACGCTCCCCTCGCAGCGCGCGCTGACGTCACTCTCTCCCTCGCCTGCCGCGCGCTCGCCGCAGCGCCCGCAGCTGCCGCCTCGTCCGTTCGCCCGCAACACCTGCCGCTACCGCCGCTCGCTACACCGCCGACTCGTCGGTTCACGCGCAAAATTAACACCATCATCCCAAACGGAACCCTAATGCGATGCGAAGCACCCGCGTTAGCGCCGCGTTCAACCCGTGACGCCACCCGTGCGCAACGCTGCTGCTTCGCATCCCATCAGGGTTCCCTTTGGGAAGATGGTGTTAATTTTCGTCCCATGTTTTAGATGCGAAGCATCTTATGCTCGGGGCTCTGTCCCTCCCGCGTCCCCCGTCCGCCGTCCCCCCGTCCCGCGTCCGGCCACTTTCATGAAGTAGGGAAGCGCCCATTATGCGAACCAGAACACTGTAGTAATATAAAGGCAGTCAACCCTAACACAGTCATCAGAGTCATGGCCAAGAACACAGAGAGGCTGCTTACCAATGGCTAGGCAGGTGGTGTCTGTCGCCCAGGTTGACCCCATTCCTTGAGTCATGGCCGAGAGCACAGAGAGGCTGCTTAGCAGTGGCTAGGCAGGTGGTGTCTGTCGCCCAGGTTGACCCCATTCCTTAATCTTGCTTGCATGTGTTTGGAGGGGGGCTTAGTCCGTCCCGCGTCCCACACCACCACAGCGCATGCGCGTGCCGTCCCCCCTTTCTCTCCTCTAGGAATCGTCTACTCTACGGAGCGGTCCCCGCGTCCTCTCCCCCCTCTCTCCTCTAGGAATACTCTACTCTACGGAGCGGCTCCGGCGTCCCACATCCCCAGAGCGCATGCGCCTCCTCTCCCCCCTCTCTACTCTACGGAGCGGCTCCCGCGTCCCACACCCCCCACAGCGCATGCACGTCCCCTCTCTGTCCTCTCCTACGGTCGCCCCCCGTCCTTTCCTCTAGGAATCCTCTACGCAACGACAGGTGGTGTGACAGCTGCATACTCCGCTGGGGGCGCCACGGTAGTTCCGCGGTATGAAAATGACGGAGCGCGCGCACCTCATTCTCTCTCCTGCGCAGCGCCGCGATGAGCGCCCGGACCACTGCCGTGAAATGAGAGCGGCGACTTTCCTCCCGCTCAAGCTAATTATCTCCCCGCTGCTTCGCATCCACACATGGTTCCCTTTAGCGGGAGATGGGGGATTTTTTTTCTTTAATTTTGTTCAGTAAATCCACGAGCGACACAGACGCGACTGCTCTCAAGCGTTTTTTTTTATTGCGGCAGCTTATGCGGTCACCATGTGTTATAAAATAGCATAACCGTGGAACAAGAACTGAATTTCAGAATCGGCGTCCATATTTTAGTCATTGTGGAGATCATTGACGGTATGTTTTAAAAAGACTAACGCGAAATACCCTTCTGAAATGACCCGTACATGAGAAATGGGAAAATGCATTTTTTTAAATGGCAACATTAGCTGACATTCTCTTTAATCTCTCGCTTTCTATCACCTTTCCCCCCCACCTCCCACCTCCCTCCATCCTTTATTACTTTCCCGGTTTGTACGGCACAATAAATTTTGTGACTGCGGCGCGCTAGACGAGTTCACTTTGAGACCCCTGATTTAAATATATCAGTTTATGTGCCAACGCAGCATTCAGGCTTTAACGGCTACGGTAGCGAAGCGCATATGGCTTATAACTGCCTGCCATTTTCTCTACGTGCGCCTGAGCCCGTGAAGGCTGTTCCATTGAAGACAAAAAAACAAAAAAAAAAAACAAAAAAAAAACGCGGCCTCGGTGGAACCGATGCGAACTCAGGAAGTGATTCTCAGCTAAGTGAGTTCTTCCTCACACAGGACCTTTAATAAATAAACACCTTCATTTCTATATCCCCGCTTTGCTGGTTTTGCATTGTTTGCAGCGCCAACTGCGTAGCTACAGCGGGGGGGATAAACTTTAATTTTTCTTCATTATGAAACCATGCGTAGCTATGAATGATGGAAAGAGGTGGGGGGGGGGGGGGGAATTGATCAAGGGCTCGTTTCTTTTGTTAGACACATTCATGAGCTTGCATTACGCAGAACGCGAACGACTACAACTAGCCGCTGTCGATATAGGAGAAAGAAGGGCACTATAGGCAACCCAAACTAAGTTTTGATTTTTTAATTGCCAGTCACGTAGAAAAGCCATCGTGCTGTAATCATACTGATATCCACACATATTTGTGATAGTGATGTCCTCGCATCAATGAAGATTAAGGATAGTAGAAGTACGCATTATAGTGTAAATTTGGGCATTGTTAGCATCTACTAGCAGACACTGCAATAAACGATCCGTAGACGATGCAGTCAGTGGAGCTCGATGTTAATAGCCTCCTCTTATGCTGCGTTTTCATTGCTAAATTATGATCATGCCGTTATAGGTTGAGAAGTTATAAAGTTCGCCGCCCACAGGACAGGATATATGTTTAAGCTTGGCCGTATGTTCACGTGGTCATTGCTCTACGGACAAAAGAGCATGTTTATGCTCATGTACGGCATGAAATTAACTACGGAAAATTTTGGTAACGGAAGAAGCTGACGACCTGCGTGCGATCTGTGCCATGCGATCAATTAAGTGGAACACTTACGCACTTATGCAAGTCTTTGCAGTGAACGTGCCCTTAACGGCAAGCTGCAGTTGCATTGGGTTATTTGCGTTACCATTGCACACACACAATACAATGATTAATGTTCTCTAAATTACTTAAACAATGAGCTATTCGTGAAAAAAATATTGGGCCATGATTCAAATGCAAGCTTTAGTGTCCAATGAAGTCAGCCAAAATCACAGAGGTAAAAAGCAACCGGCGTAAGATTTTTGCGCTGACGGCGCCACCAGTCTTCCGTTCTTGATTACTTTTCCTGAAGCCAAATCAGCGCACCAAGTGACTGCTACATTTGCTCTCATGGGATATTAGGATGTTATGCAAGATTACATGTATTTTTCCTGCCTGTCCTATCAAAAAAGCAGGAGAGGCTTTCTTGCAGAACTTGTCTTCCTACGCACAGGATACACCAAGAAGCAAAAAAAAAAAAAATCACAGACAAAGAAAGATGTCTCACAGCCAAATGAATAAATTGACCAAGTAGGATAGCGATATGACGATCTGCATGTGCTGCCAGTCCCTTATGAGCCACGCGATGCCAGTCAGGGTGACGAGGCCCGTAGTCCATCCACCGCTAGCGACCAGCATGCCTATAGCTCGGTGGCGGGTGGACAGCACCTCCATTGCTTGAATAGAAAACGAGTTGCCGTTTGGCCACACATAAGGAACAAGACACATTTAAAAATGCGACAGCGAATGCACCAACCACTGCACTAGTGAAAATATACTCATCTCAGCGCGCGATTTCCGGAGCTCCAGTTCTAACGACTATTAACGAACTCTAGAGCAGGAGTGTATATCGCGTGAGTGTTGCGGCGATACAGAGAAATGGATAACTGGCCGAGTTATGCATTTATCTGAAACATTTTCAGCATAGCTGCTATGCCCGCCCTTTGTCCGCTTCGCAATGTACACAAGAAATTATCATCATGCCGGCACGCCCATGTCAAGCCAAGTTAAGCATAGCTGTGCCTAGTTAAGCCAAGTTAATCATGATCAATTCTAAGTAGGCCTAGTTGATTACTGTAACACCTAATAAGCTAACCATATATAATAATTATTAGATCAATGACTACTCAGGCCTAATTAAGCTGAGCTGAGATTCTAGTTGCCCAGTCATGCATAGCGTGGCAACATGAGCCGAGGTGAGCCTGAATTAAGACAAACGAAGACAACCTACTTAGTGCTAGATAGACAAATTAGCTAATTAAGCTTATGTTGACCTGAGACGCAAGCTAATAGAGTTCGAAAACTCGAATATGCAAATTAGACGAAATAAGCTAATTATCCTAATTAGGATGAATTGTGCTAAATTGCGAGTAGATTAACATGGGACGCAACATAATTGAGACGACGTCTCGAACATATGAATCAGGCCACTTAAACTAATTTGGCTAATTAGGTAAATAAGTTGCTTGGTGCTGTCCACTACCAAGCGATTCCCCATTCTAACCCGATCGGTGCCTAGCAAATACTCCTTATTTACAATGTGATCACGTGAACACTTCCTGCATCGGCGTGTGAATGCACGTGTGCCTAGTCAAGCCAGGACCAACCGAGTGCCGACCAGCTCTGCTCTGCCCCAGATTTGCGCGACCCAGTGCAAGCTCCGCAAATTTTTTTAGAGCAACAAAACACGGGACAGAGGAAACATGAGGTCTTGTTTCGTCTGTACCATTTTTCTTGTTGCGCTGAGAAGTTTTGAATACATCATAATCTGAGTGATGATTTCTCCGCTCGCACACACTGGCACAAACTATAAAACATTGGCAAAAATTTTAAGGGATGACCGAAACGGCAAGCCGGCAAACATACTAAGCTACCCGGGTGGGTCCCAAAACTTCAGGTTCGAGGCAATATGGCTTGACCGTGGACTGCGGCATGTGCCGTTCGGCACCACCCATTGTTTGTTCGTTCAGTTGTTGGCTGTCACTCTTCGTTGTCTCGGGAGTAACGCGGTGCGCAATGCGCGCCTTTGCAGTAGATTCAAAAGCAAACGCGTACTTTCAAGTTCTTTCATTAAAGCCGTAACGGTCGAAATAGCGATATTCGCAAGGTGAGAGATGCTTAGTGCAGCGCGAAGGACCGCACGGTCAGCCCAGCAACGGCTCGCTCCTCGCGCCCTCTTTCGCCTCCTCTTCTTGGCACTAACAGCGCGACAGTATGATTACACGTGCGACGACCCTGGTTGATGAAGTCATTATTTTTATCAGCTCTACCGGGTCTAGGCTAACGTTCCTATAATTTTAGCAGCAGAAGTGACCGATAGCTCACAAAACCTAGGAAATCAACGTCTATAAACTGCATAAACTGCCTGAAAAATATTGCCCTACATTTGTGCGGTTGAACCTATATTTGGACCTTTTCCAAATATAGGTCCGACAGTTGGTAGATAAAGGTGTCTTTTTTCACCTATTTGTACATCAGTAGTTCAGGTGAGCGTGCACGATTCGCCGTTCCTCAGCGGGGACACGGCGATAGAGTCTGTAACGACAACCTCAATCCGGCAGGGGCTTATCCGCATTTGCCCTTCTGTAAGTTGGGGCTGTCAGGAATCCATGCGCATTTCTGCAGCAGAGATTTTTAGAGATACATTTCTGTAACATATATTCCAGACAGTCCCCAGCTAACAATGCATTTAAATGAATGTCTTTGAACATCTATTTTACGTTTGCAATCTGACCGTGCGACACTATTGCAGGGCGCATTTCGGCTCAGATGACAGGTGGTATGCGCTCATCGTTAGAAAAAAAAATCTGGAATAAAAAATACCTGATGACTTGTGTGAAGTTATCAGTACTGCACTGTCCTTTCGGCTGTTTGCATATGCTTTTTACAAGCGTTTCGGAGGGAGACTTTTGTATCATCGGTTGAGCTTACACCAAGCGTCAATTTAGTTCGATATTGTGTGCAGACTGTATCCCTGGAAATATTTCCAGCTGTAGCGCTTTTGCAGTAACCACGCCTTGGCGTGAGGAAGCGTAAGACCGTGAGATGATGGGGTTTATCATGCGAGAATGAAAGTTTCTACGCAATGAATGCGTGTCTCAACATGCGTTTTTGTACTTCACTGGATTGCTAGACGAGTGAAATAGCGCTTTCGTTAATGTCTAGCAATGAGATGCCGTGTGTTTAATTTTCTTGCGATATGTTTCTTCGGTTTGTAGGTTTCTCACCTATAGTGAACGTGGCATTTTGGACGCCGCCGACACCAATGGACGCGATGAGGCGTCCAATGTTGTATAACCAAAAAGTTGGTGCAAACGTTGTAAGCAGACCCGCCACGATGGGCAAGGGCATCGAGAAGAGCAGCGACTGCCTGCGGCCGTACCTGCAGAAAGAAAGGGCATTCTAGACTGAGAAAATTTTGCCGCCAGTTCTCGCTAGAAACCCAATAGTTTCATGGCCGCATGGCGGGACGTATTCAGCACTTCCGGAATCTTGCAAGACAGTCGGAATGGTCCACAGCACTGCCAATTTATGAGCCGTGTTTCGAAGCGCGAATGTACAGGCTTTTGAAAATCGTTAGTATTCATCAGCTTTACCACAAACCATGATACAGCAGTCGTCATGTGTGCCCTGTTCGCCACATGCTGCGACGCATTTTCCATGCCATTAAAGATGGTATGTGTATTTATGGAATCAGAGTGCAGAGCAACCATATCAAAATACACAGGAAGAAATTTACAGCGGATCCACAGCCGACATAGCCCTCCTTAAAGAAAGCTATAAAATTCCAATAAAGAAAGATGTAAGGCAGGGAGATGCGATCTCTCTGATTCTATTCACCCCATGCTGACAGGAGGTTTAGAGAGCCCTGGATTTGCAACAGTTAGGAATAATAGGTACTAGAGAGTACCTTAGTAACCTGCGATTCGCTTATGACATTGCATTGGTAAGGAACTCAGGGGACGATGTATAGAACATGATTACTGAGGAGGCACTGAGATCGCGCTAGTTGGTACTGATCCATAGCTTCTGTAAGTGCGAAAGACACGAAACACGGAAGAAGAACACATAACAAGCGCTACTTTCAACTAAGATTTTAATGGGAGGTAACACCAAATAAATAGGTGCAGCCACCAAAATGAAAGGAAAAGCAGAAAAACTAGACAACATAAAAAGAGTAATCGATCTAAAAAGACATACTAAAACAGGGCCGGGTTCATTCGTGCTAACACGTGTCAAGAGCGTATGTGCGAGCCAAGGGAGGGAGAGTGCCCTATGAGCCCGCCCCTCCTGCCTTTTTAAATTTTGCTGGAGGAGGTATTTTGCCGAAAATAAACTATGAAAATGGGTGTTTCCCATTCAGTCAAGGCCTTCAGCAACGGTGCTACATACTGTCAAGAAAGAAAACGCGACATGGTGACAAAACCTCAGTGCAGTGGTCCTTGTGAAAGAAAGCATGTCATGTGCGATCTTCATTGCGATGTGAGTGTAGTTAATGTGACTGTCCCTGTGCCATGTGTCAAGCGCTGCATTGAAGAAAATCGATGAAGGGGCTCTTGACTGTGGTTGGCAAGAAAATACAATCCTGATCTGGGAGCTTTAGTGGTTGGTATCCATGTGACCGACGGTAGTGGCCGCGAGTATTCGTGTGCCGTGTAGTTTCAGGAACGCGTGTTCTTATAGTGCTTCACGGGTAGGATGACACAAAAGTTCGAAGCGCTTTGCATCCAAAGCGGTACTAAGAGAAGATGTCCTAAGCTCTGCGTCCTTCTATCTCTTCTCCCTCGTATGTGTTTTGCGCTTAGCACCATTGTGGGTGATTTTTTTCGAACCAACACATCTCAGTTCTCAAGTATGCATCACAAAAAGCGCGTGCTGTTTATATGTCAGCACAGCGTCGTTGGCTTTCACCAAAGATGTTCCTTCCTTGAAAACAACCTGCGCATCGCTTCCTCCCAGCAACAACAAGAACGAAAAAAATAAATAAAAAAGACTGCTGATTATTTTCGCGGGAGTCGCCCTGATCACATGAATTATCATTATCCTTCAGCGTAGAAAACCCTCAGTAGGTTTAGCACTGAAGCAGCTGCATCCTAGCCTTTGGCCTCAAAAGCCTTGAGGAGGCATTCCGTGCTTTTTTCCCCCCATCTCTGACATGTAGATACCATGGTCGCTTGTAATTCATTCCACACCCATAGACCACATCACGTATCACTGCCGTAATTTTATACTACATACACGTAACGTTGATATCCACACCTTTTACACTTGTATATAGCGCGTGATTTTATGCCTCTATACAGCCATAATACACCATGACATCACAATCATTTGGTGATGGCTTACATCACATAAAATACATGGCGCTCTTTGGCCACCCATGGCCCTTGCGCCACAAAACTCCACTAGTCATCATAGGTGTAGCACTGTGAACGTCTGTTACTGTTGTCATTCTTCTAAGTCTGGCCAGCAGAAAGTTCGCGAAGGGTTTTTAGAGCGGGCTGAGGCGCCTTGCAGAATTAAAATACATTACTAACGAGCAAAAGGAAAAAGAATTATAAAAGTAGCGCAACAAAGCATACACGGAAAAAGCGCTCAGCTAGTGAGAAAATATGGATTTAACAACTCGCTATTGTCGGGAAGTCTGATGACTAAGATTTCAAGCAAATAGAAATAACAAGCAGACTTACCAGTCAGAAAGATGAGAGAACACTGTATTTCCAATCATAATTCCCGCCATGTAAATGCTTTGAGAGGCTGCCCGCAGCCAAATACGGTCGCACACCAAATCAAACTGTATGTGGAAAGAAGAAAAAATAATTTGTACCAGCTCGTTTTTGCCAAGTGTATCGCCACAAGGAACCTTACCAAAGCGTTTTTTTTAACACGAAAGTGTTTTATGCCGGGGTCCACCACGGCTTCTCTGACGTATTTCCGTCACGGATATGACGTTGTAAAATATAAACTAACATATGAGATCAAAGAAAAATTAGAAGAAAAAGTTCCGTCGCCGGGCGTCGAACCTGCGACATCTCGCTCCGCAGCGCGCGGCGCGAAACCACTCGGCTACGGGGGCGTACGTTCCTCTGCTTGCTAAAGGCAAGCTATTTATACACACCATATACCGTTGGCGGTCCTCAGAGCTCCTCGACTTCAGCGCGTTTTCGTCATCACTAGCGAGATGGCGCGAAGGTGTCACGGAGCGCGCGCTCTAAAGGTCGTCGCGCCTCTCGCTGGGATGAGCGTGCGCCTCCACGGGGCGTGGTCGCTGGTGCGCGCGCGCTTATCTCCTAATCGGGGCATTCGGGCGCTTCGCACGCCTTGTGCTTCGACCGCAAGTTTGCTTTGAAGTTACAGTGGTTAAAGATGCGCGAAGGTGGCTTCCTTCGCCGCAGCAGGCCGCGTTTACGAATGGAGCGCGCCGCTTACACACGAAGTAATCATTGTGGCAGTTGTTCGCGCTCGTCCTGTGTATGATGCTTGTGCGTTCATTTCGTGCGTCTTTGTGTTAGAGCAGCGCGCTTTAAATGCCGAGCTGTGACAGTTAGTCCTTGCTCATCTTGTGTATGCTCATTTCGTGCGTCCTTTCTGCTTGAGGTGCGCGCTGCATGTTTCGAGCTGCTTGCCGTTCTTCACGTCACATTACAATTTCTTGCTACAGCATTCATTCCTTCTCCCTTGTGGCGAAACAATGCACAATAAACGCTCAACTACTTATGTGAATATACGTTTCACTTTCGTGTTATACCGATTCCTTTGACAGAGGGATCAGCCATGTTTTTTTAGATAGTACCGTTTGAGGCGCGATGTGTACAAAATACAGGGAAGAGAGAAGGCCACAGGATCATTACCGCGACTTCTAAAAATTCATATAAAGACAAGCGGAACATTGCAAACAGTAAGTTTTTTTTACAGCGAAAGCCGTTATGAGATCACAACAAGGATGCTGTAGTTGTCCGCCGCCGCCGCCGCTGCCGGTGTCCATAACCTCTATCACGCGGAATAAAAAAAACAACAACAACAAAATGAGACAAAATATCCAAGAAGGAACGGAGTTCGAACTGTGGTCGTCTCCGTGTCAGCCCAGTATTCTACCAGAGAGCCATGCCGGTCCTCGGTAACTCCTGAGCAACAAAAACCCTACAAAAGCGTTTTGTCGGGAAGGAACTGTGTTTACATGCGTAAGATAGCGTGGTAGAAGAGTAAAATAACAGCCAGGCGTCACACAATATAAATTGCGTAACGAGTGGGTCGTTGTGTGCTTCCAGCACAATACAAAGGGCTCAGCCATAATTCTTCGTCGTCGTCAGCCACCGAATCACTCAAAGGTAGTAGTCGGTGCCTTGCAAGCGCACTTCTATTAGTAGCCCCAAGAAAGTTTGCAGCGGGTTATAGAAAGGCGCTCTTCCAGCTTTCGCTGTGACTGTGCGGCGCTTTCCGCGCAGTCATGGCAGTTTTCTTGAAGGCGGGGGGGGGGGGGGGGGGGGCATAGCTTTATTACAACAATACAAAAATATACATAAAAGGTGCCGACAATATATGTACGAAATACTAGGCGCACGACACAATCATGTTATAATCATATCGCACAAGTGCTTATTTCTAGTTACCTGATATATGCCATACTTACGACGGTAATAATTTCGCACGTGTTGGGGGCCCCCTGTCATAGTCATGTATATAAGAAGTGTATTTTTACCTGTGCCTTGTACTCCGCGAAGAAGGCCGGACCCAGCCCGAAACCTTCGTCTCTCATTTTCATTTCAGTGTCGTATATATATATATATATATATATATATATATATATATATATATATATATATATATATATATATAATAATAAAGTGGACGCGGCAGCAGTAAAAGCTAAAAGAAAAAAAAAGTACGTGGGAAAAATTGCGCAAAAATGACACGTTTCGGCCGCGTGACCGGCGACGAAGACAGGTCCCGCAGCCGAAACGTCAGTCCTGTATGTGCGATATTTCCTACGTGCTTGATTTTTTCAATAATATACATATATATAGGGAAAAATGTGTACGCTTCTAAAAAACTGTTTATTGGTCGACGTTTCTATCGGAGGCCGATCTTCATCATCTTCATCATGAAGATCGAGCGCTTTCAATGAAAAACTTCGAAATTGATGTACTGATGCCTATCCGGGGTTTTCCTAAATATCTTAGTCGTCAGTTCATTAGCACGTGTAATAACCGTGGCGTGAAGGAAGCTGATTGATGTGCTTGAGCTGTGATTTTGGGAAAGACATGGCAGGGTGAGCAATAAGTTCCGTCTCCCCGTGGTGCCATCCCAAGAATAAATCGTCGATATTGAGCCTATAATAAAGTGGTTTGAGTATGCAAGTACCTACAATATTTGATTGTCTTCGAGTTGGCCCATAAATATGATTTCATAGCTGGGTCCAATTTTCGCCCCTATAGCAGTCATATATATGTATATATATGGAAGCGAATTGACGCTGAATATCCAAATCAATTCAGAGCGTTTCGCGAAAGGGAACAAGTGACATCCACCCAAACGTACAGCGCAGAGCAGCCTCAACCCGTGGTTTTCCACAAAACTGATTTTTCAGGCTAAATCAACGAACAATTGCACTTCCAAGCAAATTGCTTGACCCACGTCAACGATGTTGTAGCTGTGCCAAGTTTTACCTTGTTTTTCATGTGCAAACTCACCGTGTCGGTAAGCGTGTATGTTTTGTCACCGAGGTCGTACTCCCAGGCCGAGCACTTCACTCGGCTGTCATTATTGAATATGAGTGAGCCGTCTGGGGCTTCCTCGTAGGCGTACATCTCGCACTGACTTCGTTTCTGCGATCCTTTTCCTGGAAGACATAAACCACCATTTACACGAAGGCGTCCCATAGCAAGAGAGTACAACACAGACCCATCTCACCGTATCGGCCCCAATTCTTTCGTTCAACATAAGCAGGCCGTAACGCTAAGAAAAAATGGTTGAGGCTGCTATGTGCTACACTTGCACCTTTTCTAAAACAAGACACCTCACAGATGTTATCAAAGACCTTGCACTACGTTATAACGTAGCCATCCCTTCTGGAGCATCCGTGGAGCGCTTTTATTGCTTTGGAAGTCATTGCTTGAAGAAAAAGTTCAAAAAGTTTTGAATTTGTCTTGTTGATTCGTGATGCTTTATTGTAAGGATGGAGACGTTTGGCTGAATTCGGTACAAATGTATTACGTATTTAAGACAGCGCGACAGATCTCTCAATGCCCTTGCTTCCTTCTTTGTACTAGCCTGTCGAAGTACCTTATGGTCTTAAAATGACCTCGTTGAACTCCTGCTTCATGCGGATGCTCTGATGATATAGAGTAGCAGCGCTTGGAAAGAGTGCGCCCATCGGCGCGTTATTGTTTTCAGTCATAACAGTTACGAACTAGCCGAAACTAGCACTTTATCAGCGTGTTGAAGCCTTTTTTCATCACACAAAGCTTTGGTGCAAGAAAAGCGAAGCCGTCGGTACTCACTTTCCTCCCAGGGCACTCCATTTTCGAGCCACCGTTCAGTGGACCAGTTTGCCAGTTGCGGAGGCCTCGCGCACCAGTGATTTAGCTGTGGCGCAGTGAACGTTGGCGCCATGGCGTGATAGGCCGCAGGAAATCCCCGCAAAAAGCAGAAGGCCAACAAGGGGTAGTGCCATGGTCCGAGTTTCTTGAATATGTCGTCGGTGCCAACCATCTGTTCATCACAAATTCAAACGATTTACGCACTGAACGGCGAACACTCAAGAGGAATGGGCAGTTCGTGATGAAACGGGAAGGCAGAAAAATAAACTGTGGGGCAATGACAAAATATACTCATTTTCTCTTGTGCCCTCATTTGCGGGGTATGCAGATAATGGAATGTTGGTGGACTTTCCTTGTAATGCCTAATTAATAGGTAACCACAATTCAGGTGGACGTATGATTATGAATGTACCACCGTGCTCTAAATCGGTCTATGAGACACTTGCCGCGTGTATTTCTTGAAACAAAACATTGTGAGCACTTGCTTACCTATTTTTACACACTCAATTTACAGCGACAATGTACCGGACAGAGATAATACCGATTAACGAATCAACGAAGATACTGAGAGACCTCTTAATACTGTCTAGCTTTCGCATATTCAATTTCGGCCAGTACTAAGGCTGCATATACTCGTATATGATCCTAACGCGCTCATCTTATGAAAATTTGTAAAAAAAGGCTTGTTGATTACGTTTCAGTTGTACTCGAAGTTTGTCTCTCGTACGTTATGGGCTAATAGAGCTACCTATTATCGTTGTCAGCGGAAAAGAACTAGCGAATATCTGCCAAGAAATATGTTTGCCGTTAGTTCTGGTGCTTGGAGGCTACAATAGAACAAAAAAAATGACGAGGTCCCTTACGCATTTACCTAAGACGACTCGAAGTCAAACGAATCGTTTTCTGCTCAGTCGACGTATTGATCCTGCCACACCACCCACTGAAAGATTTCCGCACCTAACGTGGTTTTACACGGCCTCCGTGATCGGCCCCCCCTCTTAACACGGGACTATGTCACGTGATGACGTCACGTGAGGTGGCGTCACATTAGCGACATAATGAAGTGACAAATTTCAGCGATCCGCGACGTCATGTTGGCGCCATATGGTGACTTCATCACGTAATCGTGTTTTTCATCACGCTTGTCGGCGCCGACTGCGCGGGACGCCGGTCAATTCGGAGGTTCGATGAGGCATGTAAGGCTTTCACCTTAAATGGAACAGTCTGGCAGGAAATGCAAAATACTTTTTTTTGCCAGACACAAAACCATGACGACACAAATGAAAGAGCCGCATTTTTTGAGATTTTAATGCTATTTGAAGTGAATATTACATCAAAAGTTCTTGTTTTCTCACCACAAACAAGTAGACCCAGTGCGCTCCGCGCAACACACAAAAGTTCAAGCGTTCACGGAAGCGACGTTTTTCAGGCACATTTTCCTGATACATGCGAATACCTCCCGCCTCTCGCCTCCCTTACCCGCCCTAGATGCAGATACACGCAAACAGCCTCACACCGACGCCGTCGTGCGATGTGCTCTTCTGAACGCATATGATATGTTCACCGTTGTAGCAGTATTATATTTATTCTGCGCTAACTCAGGATACCGAAGAACAAGGTCCTGCAGTTTGCGCTGGCGCCGGCCATCACTCAATCTGTGTGTATAATTGGAGTCAAAAAATTTATTTCCTTGAATGGCAGGCCGTGCCCACCACCTGGACGTATCTTTGTCTGAGATAGAATTAATTCGAGGTGTTCGTTTTCGATTCCGCACGTTTGCGCTACTTTTGCTTTACCAAAACGAACAATAATTGCTGCTATAAACCCTACATTTCGCGACACACACATGGTAAAAGCGCTGATTCAGTAAGAAGGCAGATATTTTACCGATGTCTACCAAATAACATGGGTAGCCTAACCGTGAAGGACAAAAGAACTATCATATTTTAACAGGGGGGAGCTGTTCAGGCTTTTCGTTCCTCCGGTTCGCGTGATCTACTTCACAAAAAGCAGATACGTGCCACAGTGTGTGTTGGCCAAGTAGCTCCTGATGGTAAAGTATGGTAAAGTATAGCAGGGGGCTGGTAAAGAGAAGATAGGGTGAGTTGGAAGAAGGGGAGAGCGTAAATCGGGTATGCGCCCCAGAGCGCGCGTATGTCCCAAGCAGCTCCTAGCATAGACTAGCCATAGATAGTACAGTAGAGCAACGTAGCGAAAAAGGGAACTGAGGTTGAGGAAGAGTGATGTGAGATGCGGAGGAACGAAAGGAGGGGAGATGGGAAAGGGAAGTGAAGTTGAGGAGGACGTGCGTTAAGGTAAGGAGGAGGCGAGATAATAAAACACTGCATAACTATGTACAGTATAGTATAGCAAAGCAAGGGCTGCGAAGAGAAGTGAGGTTGAGGGAGAGTGATGTGAGGTAGGAGGAGGGAATAGAGGAAATAGGGCAAAATAGTAAGAGATGAGGAGAGAAAGAAAGATGAAAGAACAAAGACTGATGTTCGGGTAAGGAGGAGGGAAGGAGTAGTTGAGAGGGTAAAGAATAGCATAATCATGTACAGTATAACGAGGGATGAGTAACAGAAGTGAGGGGGGAGTTATGTGGCGGTTAGCAGGAGGGAAGCAGAAGAGAGGGATTTCAGTAAAACTTCTTTTGGGCCTAGTTGATTCATAATGCTAGATGTACATCTACAGCGCAAACGTAAAGACGCACCACAAAGAAAGAAACGACACACACAAGCGCTGACTATCAACTGACTTTATTTCGGCGATTGTCAATCCATATATAACTCCAAGGCAGCCTTACCGCACATGCGCCACGCAATCGACAAAGAAACAAAAGTGAAACAGAGTGAAAAAAAAATGAATCAGTGTATTACATACGCGATGAAATGAAATCAAACTCAGATGAGTGCAGGGACAGGGACGTGTCGCTTATGCAAAGATGAGCCCTTTTACTGATATGATAGGTTTCCAGAGCCAGCCGCGCATGCTCATTGTGGCTCCTGCCAAGGATCGGCGTCCCTTCAAATCGTGCCTCACAATTCCTGCAAGCGTTAATATGAGCCACAAGATGGGCTCATTTATCTGCATTCTTGTTAATCTTTTGTGCATGTTGATAGTCAGCGCTTGTGTGTGTCGTTTCTTTCTTTGTGGTGCGTCTTTGCGTTTGCGCTGTAAATGTACATCTAAGAGAGGGACAGATAGAAAGAGGTGAATAAAGAAAGAAATTAAAAGAGAAAAAGAACTTAACATGAAGGAAAGAAGAAGATGATGAAGACACATGAAAGAACTTAATCCGCGTTCGCTAGGTGGTTGCGCTGGCTTGGCATCTACGCTGTTCACTCAGACTGCACAGGCGTGGAACTGGCTTTTACATTTTTTAAATACTAAGAATAAAAGGCCCCTACACATGCTCTGGAAATGCAAAGAACCAGCTCGTCATTCTCCCCTAGCGTTCCCCGTCTTTTCGGCGCAATTAGTGACGCCAGCACTCTCTTCGCGTGACATCATGAGAGACTAAGCTCTGGATTTATCCATATACAATGAATATGAGTCGTTAAATGCCTCCTACCGCGCTTTTCTCAGCAGTCGTGTGTCCGTTCGGTCTTTTCTCGCATGAGTATCATGCGCCATCGCCTGCTCTCACTTCTTTTTGCGCGTTTTCGACTGCACAAGCGGAGATAAACGGCGTCTAGCCGAAAATCGCGAAATCCTGATAGGCTCAACGCTTCGGGCAGAGAGATTCGCTGCGTGTTTTATGAAGAAATAAGCGGCAAGACGACGACAGCGCCTGCAAGAATGGCAGTGAAGGCGAGAAAGAAACAACGATCTCGTCTTTGACGTCGGAGTGGTTTAGGGCCTCTTTCAGGAGAAAAGACTTGATTGACGTCAGGAGCTTCACGGATGCTTTGCTATGGGTGCTCTTAGATAACAGATTTTGTGGAAAAAAATACGTCATATTAGCGAAGACAGCGTTTCGCAGCTTATCTAACGACAACTATCATTACTGTAGCGCGTAATATGTCAGTGATAGCGTAATAGTAGTAAGAATTTTTTTAGTAAAATTATTTTATCGGGAATTTAAAACGGACAACTAATTGCAGCCGCGAGAAAACGCGAGAAAGAAACAGGTTGCAAAGTTTGTTTCCTGGCACGAGAAACCTGAATGCTTTTAACAAGGTCTTCGTGTCCCACTTTATCTCTCCCATCCGACACTTCCACCTACTATTGGCTTATTGATTGTGCTAAAATCAATACCAAAAAAAACTTTAGAGCCACAATTAGCGTGAATTATTTGAGGGCGTAACTCACGGACACAGGATATCTTTCAAAGCAGTCTTCCGAAGAATAGGAGTAAACATTCGAGTGGCGGGCGTGTAGCTTGGACGAAGGTCGTCAATTTCCGACGACTCTCTGCTTCTGCACACCAGCTCGCATAAGCGAAAGGTTTGTGGCTTCTTCGTTGCTTCCAGGAGCTAGCCACACGGCTCCAGGGAGAAACATTCCTGTGTAAACCACTTGGCAAAGATCGAGCAAGATAACACTCCTGCATTGTGGCTCGTAGTTGCGGTGGCGGGCTCTTTTCCAATCGATATCTCTCGTGCTTGAGACTGTGCTTTATTGTAGTTTGTGTTTTTTTTTTACTTCGCAGTGCTACTCAAGACATCCATCATATGGGAGCACGCAGTTTGGCCGATAAAGGAAGGTGCACTTCGAAGGTTATCTCGTGTTTCCGTTGCTCGGTGCGTAATGGGTTCGTCTCATGGTGTATACACCATTGCTCTACGGTAGCAATGTTCCGATATTATGCGGAACAAAGAAAATAGATGACGTGATCCTTCGTTCAGTTATTGTTTACTCGTAAAGTACACCCGATGCCTGACCACTCGCCCCTTGCCGATTACATTTTTAGGAGCTTAGCTCTGTAAGCCTTACGTTGCGCCGGGTATGCAATTATCACCACCATGAACTCTTACGCGCTCGCTTCGTCCTCTTCAACTTATGCTTCGTTCCCACAACAGGTGCGCCCATTAGTCTGGGATGCAATGCCATAACTATGATGTGCGAGTCTGTTACTTGACTAAAAATCACCTAGCCTCACGTAGCACCACTATTCACGGAACTAAAAATCACGTTATGTCGAGTCATGGGACTCCAATCACGGAACATCGCGCAACTAGTCACGCGACTAAGATCATGAAACATCGCGTTACTATTCACGTGACTAAAAATCACGTAACGTCACGTAACAACACTCAAGTGACTAAAAATCACATACCAGCCCGTAACTAGTCACGTGAATAAAATCACGTACCATCACGCAATAAGCTAGTCAAGCGATGTGTTCTCGCCAAAAACCACGTAACACCTAGTCCCGTGACTGAAACCACGTACCATCTAGTAACGTTACTCAAATCACGTAACAGCACGTACAAACAAGTCACGTGACATGTTCCCGTCAAAAAACACGTAAACGCTAGTTATGTGAATAAAACCTCGCGTAACGGCTAGTCACGTGACATGTTCCCGCCAATAACTAGGTGACCGATAGTCGCGTGACTAAAATAACGCAACACTATTCACGTGACTAAAACCACGTATTAAATAGTAACATGACTACAAATCACGTAACTTCATGTAACTAGTCACGTGACTAAAATGAAGAAACCGCACGTAACTAGTCACGTAACATGTTCACGCCTGAACCACGTGACACGTGAGTAATGTGGGGAGCCGACCGAAATCGGGGACGAATAGCCAAGTCTAGCCATAGTTTGTACAACTAGCAAAGCTGAGCAAAAGCTGAGCATCTCTAGCAAAAGCGAGGCATTCATAGCAAAACTTAGGTAGGTCGAACACTAGCTCAGCTGTTCATTCCAGCCTTGCTCCAGTAGTGCAAGCTACGCGCTTTTTTATACGTCTCAACAACCTTTGTGTATGCAAGCCATAAACTTTCACTTTAAAATTGATCAAGTTAAATCTCGATCGTAACCTGCCAAACTAGATTGAGTATTACCTGTTAATCATTCCCGGTTCGTAACAGCGAATATGCACAACTGCCCTTTTTAGAAGTCGACTCCGACGGAATACGGTCTGGTCGGGGGCAAATATAAGTGAAATAAGGGAAGACACCGACCAAGGTAAACCGCACTTAAAAAAAAATGACGTGTCGGCTCCCGCGCGGAAGCGCCGTTCACACTAAGAGGAAACGGCGCAACGTGCTCTTCTTAAGTCGGTGTTTTCACATGTTGCACACATCGCGCATACACGGAGCGCGGTCACGAAGTTCTAATATTTCTGTTGACTGCGTGCGCGGTAGATTGAGGTATAAAAGATTCCAAGATCGATTGTGGGAACAGAGTGATATTGAAAGAGGCAAATGCAGGGAGGTCAAAGGAGAGTTATATAGCATCTGTCTTGACACCCTTAACTAGGGGAAGAGGAAAGAAAGATGGAAAGCAGAGCGGAAATAAGAGCCGACGCGGGAAAACAAACGAGGGTTGCGGAGCGGGAGTACTACGTCCTATTATATAAGCCCCTACTACGCAAAATCTTCAAGAAGGCTTTGATAGTCTTGTAGCGCAACGGCAGTTGGGGTCGGAATTCTAGCACCGGATGTTTTGACAGGCGGCCTGTCGTCAAGGCGGGTCAACACAGCTTTTTTTTCTTTTTATCAGTGCCAACGATGGAGGCGTCATGCTAAGTGCCATGACATGATCAAAAATGCTTATGGCAGTGATGCCATGGGCCGATCAAGTGTTTCCGAGTGGAACAAATCGTTTCAGGATGGAAGAGAGCAAGTCGAAGCTGAGCAACGGTCAGGACACTTTTCCAACGGCGAAAATTCACAATGCGCCGAGCCACACCACATATGCTGTCATGGAGTCCCTCAACAAAGATAAAACCACACAGCTTCCCCAGCCACCACACGTACCAGATGTCGCTAGTTCAAACTTCATCCTCTTCCTCCTACTAGCGCTCGCAAATTAGTGACATGACGGAGTGCTGGTTTCTAAACAGCCCGAGTGGTGCCCAATTCGCACAGCACGACAGAAAGAGGAAGCTGTCGAGAAGTCACATGAAACAGCAGTCGAATTACACAGCGTTCAATTCAGTCACGAAGCATATGAGTAGAATTAATACATTTGAAATCCTGCGCAATACACTACAACATATTGTTACGAGGTTGGTTGCCTATATACAAGATGTATTTACACGGAAACACACAGGCAAGAGTCAATATGGCTAACCAACACACTCGCCTGAATGAAACTGAAATGAGGACTGAATCAAACAGCCCTTTTTACAAAACCTCCGACGACTTCAACACGACTATGCTTACCCCCTCCTCCCTCCCACTCCATTAGCATAGTTTCTTTCCCACAATGTGGATCTTTTAAGTAGGAATGCACCAGAACTAGGCTTGAACTGTCTATTGTTTTAAGGGCTGCGAAAGTTCAGAAAGCTTGTCGCGCTGTCCCACAAATACTGTATCGTCGTACTGTCCTCTCTCTAAAGGTGTATTGAATTATTCGGGTGAGTGAACTTTCACTCTATGTAAGTGTTGCTGCCGTTAAACGAACGGCTCATGGCGTGCTCTTTCAAAACTTCACCGTTTTCGAGCCTCGAGTTCGCTTCCAGTGTTTGACGCAACCACAGTCGTTACCAAGTGTTCGACGCATCGCGCTTGTTCGTTTACGTTCATGCTCAAACCTGGTAAAGGCCCTATTCAGGTTTGGGCATAACTGTAAGCGAACAAGCACGGTACCGTCCACACAGAGTGCTTGAACATTCCAAAAACACAGATCAATATTTAAAAATTCTCGCAAATTACTTGAATGATACCAGAAAACTGGTGAGGTACTTTTCATCGGTTGCTCACGTATATTTTTCTCCTATACCAGGATTATTTTCTGTGTTCAATGTAAAGTGGTGTGTATTTCATGCCCTGCCATACTTTGGAGCTCGTAGTGTGTCAGCTGGGTATTTAGACATGCGGCTACTAAAGCAATGACTGTCAATGTTCAACAGTTTTCGTTAGAATGGCTCACGGCGTGAAAACAAAAAAATAGTGTGACCTGACTCCAGACGATAGTAAGCAACATGCATTTGGTCGCAACGTTGTAGAGTGCGTCGGCATATTTTTCAACCCTGGCTAAAGCTAGCTGGGGCACCCTGTTTGTGTGTTTATTCGCGTAAATATATATACACAGTCGAACCCACATATAACAATACCGGTTTTAACAGTATATCGGTTATAACAATGGGAAGCTGCTGCACCGTCAGCTTTTGTATGTTTTCCATAGTGAAATTACCCGCTTACAACAACTATGCCCGCATGATGCATTATCGGTTATAACAATGAATTCTGGCTGTTGGGTGTCTGTGCCGAAATTTAATAGAATGCGGAATTCTTGAAAAGACAGAAGAAAACGAGAAATTCAAGCTGCTGAACCCCCGCCTGCAATCGTCCCCCAGCGCCCCTTCGGATTCGTAGGTATGCTATTGCGCGTATCGCTGTACCATTGCGGCAAAGCTGACTTTTTAAATCCGGCTACGACGCGGGAGCGGCGGTAGTTTCTGTTAATACAATTTCGGACATGCAATTTTAGTAAAAATTCAGCTTTGGAAGAATTTCGTCCTCCGAAACTTCAGATGTTATCATACAGTTGGATCTATGTGGCATGTGGTGGTCCCGTGAAAGCGTTCAAATTTTCAAGCATGTCCGAAAATTCGGCAGCTTCGTCATCCTTATCACCGATATCAGTGGCATATCACATGTGATGATATAGCTTTTTCACAACAACTTGCCATCCCTATACTTTTGCTTTGTTTGCGTGCAACCCGTGTATTGCAATTATCGGTTATAAAATGAAATTTTATGGGTTCATCCCATAACGAACCTATCAAATTCTTGAAATGGACGACAGAAGACAAGCAGGTATTTGACCACCATTCGTTCCCTGCACGGCTAACTTCAATTATTTCCCTACTTTTGCATCATACATATCAACCACAAGCAAACTAACGGCGGCTCAATATTAGCCCATCATAATCATATGTGGCCAATAAATAGTGAAGGTAATCAAAGTATAGGCAAACTTTTTGTGCGGATAAAACAAATATAATAAATCGAAGTGAATTCATGAGCTAAATGGAAGGAAGTGGACGAAAAAAAACTGCATGCCTCCAGTTTTAATCGAAAGCGCGACTTCTAGACTATGCGTGTGTTGCAATATCGAGTGTGATGCCGCTTTCGCTGCTGACCCATTCTCGTTCTCGGGTATTTTTGTACAAGTCCCGAGAAAGGATAACATTGTAATCTGGAAATTGAGGCAGTACGTTTGCAGCACGAGACATCCAAGGAAACCCGTAAGGATTTGCATGACAGCTTCGCGCTGCAAGCGTGTGGCTCACATTTCAATCTTTCGTGAACAATTTCACGAAGTTTACTAAATCTTACGGCCTTACGCATGTCCGATTTCCGTTTTCGACATGTCCGTGTCGCTTATACAGAATGTGCTATCGAGCGCAAGCACAGCGTTATTGTCTTGAACACCGTGCATAAGCTTTCTGCACATTTAGGAAGGACAGCTTTGGTTGTATGCACGACAGCACATCTTCGACGTCGTTTCCACATACTCGTCCAGATCGGTCGCTCAAATATCTTCACTGGTATGCTGCCGAAAATTTGAGCATTTTACATCCGCTGAGTGGAATCTCAGCGTAACATTTTTATCGACAATGTGGAAGGTGCTCTTTCACACTGAATAACCATATCGTTTTCACCGCGTCTTCTGGTATGGTGGACTGCCGTGATGTCGTAATGCAAGTGCAATGCCTTAAATAAAGACGCTAAAATTTTATTTGAACGGAGAAAAACGGCCCGCTGGTGCTATTGCCGGCACAAACAGCAGCGACTTTTGGCGTCGGGGGTGACGTTTGGCCACGGGACAGTTATGACAAAGGCTGTGCGTTCTAATTAGCATGACAAGCCAAGTTGCTCCTAAAAACTGTATGGTCCCAGCTCGGCCACAATATTGCGAGCACAAAATTCTTAAAACATTCTTGATACTGTATCCGACGAAAAAATGGGCAGATCCCACGCCTTGTGGACATCGGTTTCTATGCGAATCAGTCGGCGAGTAATAGTAAATGCCACATTTTCTTGGCTCTAAGGCAAGCGTTACGAGGTGGACAGACGTCTTTTTGCAAGTACAGTAGTTGTGTGCAAATCAATGCGCTTACCGATAACGTCGACTACACTGGCTTTTAAACGGTAACTTATGGTCTGACGTAACGTCGGCACTCATATCTGGAGAGCACAACGTTGTAGGCCGTTAGATATGATAGATAGATAGATAGATAGATAGATAGATAGATAGATAGATAGATAGATAGATAGATAGATAGATAGATAGATAGATAGATAGATAGATAGATAGATAGATAGATACGCTCAAAGTTGCAGAAGTCCGCTAGGCATGATTGTCATTTAAAACGATTTCCGTTCCTGAATAATATACTTAGAAACCAATCGCAACACGGCACCAGGTGCGCTGTGCAACAGCTTGCAAATAGAGAACCTTGAAACGCCCTGCACACATCGAGGCACTCTAGCTTGCAAGAGCCACCATGAGGCGAGACATGCTGTACACCTACCTCTATAGGAGGAGGAGCAGCACGAGGGTAAGGTTGAGATGAGGAGATGACCCTATTTCTTATATAAGCTGGTATGACTGGATGGGATATGCGAAAAAGAATTTCTCTCGTCGTTCCTGCGATTTCATCTTTGAAGGCTAATCACATCAGTTCCCCAGCATCGATTATTGTCATTCCTTTTCGTTCATCTGGCTGTAGAATACTACGCGCTCTCCAGTGCTATAGAAAGCAGTTGAAAAAGTGTTGCAGGGTCCCTTGTAGGCGCAGCGGCCAGTGTAAAGCGTACACCTTGATTTGTTCAACCGAGCCACTATGAACAAAGTCTATAGGCAACAAGAAATATCGCGATATCCTGCTAGGAAGTCACAACGGTAAGTTTTTGTTGTACATTAGTTTTTACATTGTGGTTTGCTTACTACTCCCCTTTCTGTGGTAAATATATAATTCCAGCTTCATAACTTCCCTAACGGAATACAGCCTTTAATGCGAGAATTAAGAAACTGATCATTTGGCGCATTCATTTTTCACTAAATGATCGGATAATATTTTTGATGACCCACGAATTATGGTAGAAACGTAGAAACCAGACCAATGCATGAAACGAGGGTAACACAGAGCCAAACGTCTTTTGATGGAAGTCAGCAGTGCGCGTTGTTTCGTTGCTCTGCCTGCTCTATGCATTGAATTACACGCAGATCTGCACGACGAAGGCATGAAATGTGCCACATGTTAAGTATAGATAGATGCGTTAATTCAATGCCATAGGCTTATTCATGTATTACAGCGGCCAGTGTTATCTATTTATTTATTTTTTTTGCTCAGCATGATTGTACTACTGTATGTGATTTCAAAGCTTGTATCATCATTTTACGGGTGAGCACCGTAAATAAGGAGTCAACCAAAATAACCTGCAATATGTAAAGCGGTGTACTTGAAAAAACAATACAACTTTCACAAAAAGTTAACAGCTACATTTATCGGAGGAAATGATTTTCTAATTATCTTACATAATTAATTTTCTCCTAATAGTAACAACAGGGCCAGAAAATAAATTCAAGTATGAATAACATAATTTCTAGCAGAGCATAATAGGTCAGAAGATGTACTCACCGCTCGCTCCGCGAAGATGCGCGTTCAAACAAGTGCGCAGTTGGAAACTGCGTGGATCTGTGCTGCAACTAGGTCCACCACAATTTTCTGATTGCGGGCAAGGAAGTACACGTTACCACTAATTGGTGTCATAAACGCGCATTCCTTATCTGCCCTTGCGGCTCTTTCTTAGTCGAAACGAAGATAAACTTGCACAAAAGCCCAGAAGCGGGTCATGAACGGCCCTCTACTGTGCCGGCGCAATGAGGCAACTAGCATGTTTTTGGCAGGAAGTGGCTTCTGCATTGATGGAAGGCCGCTGATGGGGCACTGTCACTTTTGTTTAGGTGTGTGGTCGCACATCGATGTGGCACTGTAAGCGGACATGACGTACCTCGTAGACGCAATCCACGTTATGACAAACACTCGGATGCTGGTGCGATAACAAGGGAGGTGCATCTCGGGGTGTCGCTTGATGCGCACGGTGGAAGAGCCAGGGTGTCGTGCGACAGCAGCCACTCATACAGGCTACAGCAACACGCCTACATGGGATATAAGTCCCGCTTGTTTCACGCGTTGAGTACGGCGAAAAGGAAACTCTAGTATACAGTGTTTTGTTTTCTTAGAATATACAATTTTTATCAGACCGATAGGACAGTCAGGCTTGTATCGTTTTCGAACACGAACTCTACGTCGAGGCGGAACCACTCTAAAGGTGGTAAACCTTAATGAGAACCAGCAGATAGAGAAGCCAGGGAAGATGCAGGGGACGCTAATTCTACTGCTGTAAGTGTACCGCAGAAATTATGATACAGATGTCAAGAAATTACAGTCGGACCAGAAAACAACTTGCCGCCGGCAGGGACCAAACTAGCCGCCTTCGGATTACGCTCCCGATGCTCTTACCAAAGGAGCTACGGTGGCGGTCGTCCCCCCGTCCACATATCGGCAATTTATGTGCGTGCAAACGTGGGACAGTTAGTCGGTGCCGCTCGTAGACATGACGGCGAGTATGGAACAATCTGTCTTTTGGTCACGTGGCGTCACGTAACACGTGAACCTTTAACGAGCAGACAACTGACCGATAAGCCCTCGCATACTACCTGAAGGCATCAAGTCTGCCGGAGCGAGACCCTCGCTATGAAATGGATGAACGAAGGTAATTTCGAGGGCTCGTTTCTTTCTGCAATGAGAACCAGGTAGTATGCGAGTGTTTCATTATTTGCTGGTTCTCATTAAGGTTGGCTCAAACAAAGAAACGAGCCCTCAAAATTCATTTCCGTCATTCATTTCATAGCGAAGGCCTCGTTTCAGGAGACTTGATACCTTCAGGTAGAATGCGAGGGCTTATTGGTTAGCTACAGCTACAGCTCGTGCAAGGATCACTAGCCTCGTAACGCCCTTTGTCAAAAAGACTGTTCCACACTCGCCGCCTTGGCCACGAGTGCCGCTGGCAATAGACATTCCCAGGGATTAAGCGCACATAAATACCCAAAAAAGAGTGGACGCAGGACTGCCCTCCGTTGTAGCCCAATTGGTAGAGCATCGAACACGTAATTTCAATTTTGTAAAGTTGGATCCAACCACAGGAACGGGTGCTTTTGCGTCCCCTTTCATTGGTTTCGATTTATGTCATAATTATTGCTCTACAGTTAAAAGCAACAAATTATGTGCCCTATGCCCTGCTTCGTTTATTTGTGTGTTCGTTTCATTAGTTGTGCCTAACAACGAAACGAGCCCCTCGTACAATTCCCCGTCTTGCGCAATCTCGAATTAGAGGCCACGCAATATTACATAACTATAAAAAATACTGAATGTTGCAGTTGGTCAAATCCTTAGTGCTATTCCTTTCTTTGTTTTGGAGGTCCACCACTTCAGCGGTTATGCTGATGCCCCAGCCAATACCATAATGATAAATATGCGCGAATTCAATGGTTATCTTGGCTGCAGTTCATGTGTCGATCCTGGGTTCTTTGTAGATTGCAAGGACACACATAGAAACTTTTCTATTGTACTTATATAACTACGGGGCAGTTGAAGCACTGTGTTTGAAGATGCTCGACATATATCCTCCACAGCTACGAAAAAAATCCTATTTACACATGAGGTTTAAGATCGGGTTATTATATTCAGCTAGTACGTAATGATTCGGAGATACTTCTCTGATAAAAAATGTGTGGGCATACCATTTAAAGGAACCCTGCGGCACAAATTAAGCCTGTACTTTTCATCGCTTCTTCTGGAACTGTGGAATGCACCGATGTCATTGCGCGAATGGCAACGCGAAAAACAACGCTCTTGTAATTTGTTTTTTTCAACGGAGAAACCGCATTAGTTTGGGAATAGAGCGACACACAACAGCTATTTTCGAGTTCGGAAGAAACGTTTCATCACGTGGAAGTGACGACATAGGCCGGGCGTTTTGATTGGTTTAACGCGACAAGTCGCTTGTATACACACATTACTCAGCGCACGCATCAAATTAAATGAAGGGTAATAAAGCTGCAGTGGAGGCTAGTTTGAACGACTTCATCTTGTGATGCGCTGCCAGGTATTAAAGGAAGCGAAGAAAACGAAAGACAACACAGCGTGATGCGCAAACTCGCAACTTGTTTCATTTCGAGCATGCGAAGACTTTTGTACAATCAAGGAGAAAAACGAAAAAAAAGGAGAAGAAAATGAGCAATCAGTTACGGTAGACGATAGTCAAACAATATCACTCTCCGAGTAAAAAAAAACAAAAAGGTTATCTGCAAGCATACCTTCTTCGGTGAAAAGTGGTCACCAAATCAATCTTGTAAGCCAGCTAGCCAATTTCAAGAAATCGAAAGATTGAAATTTTGCAAAGACCTTACCACTTCGACGCCAAATTGCAAATACAACAATTTTGTCAAAACTCTCAGAAACTTCCAAAACATGACAAAACTGAGGATTTCTGACAGCTATAGATTTAGCCCTTTCTTAAAGGAGGCCAGATAACTTTGTGTACACCAAGTCTGGGATACACAAATCCAGCAGTTAATATTGAAGAATGGGCTGCATAATGTACAGACCAACTTTTAAACCATGTTATCAAGCCGTGGAAGTAGCCGAGTCGGTAAGGTGTTCAGCTATGAACCAAAAGGGCGCTGGTTCGAATCACGCTGCCGGTAGTGTTGAAAGTAGAGAAGGCTATAAGGCGATATGGGTAAGAAAGTTAAATGCTCAAGTCCGTCCTTTATTGTTAATCCCGACCAGCACTAGTGAGCATACCTAGTTCTAAACATTCCATGCTGTACCGTGCCGGTAGTCGAGTGCGTACGTTGTTCAGTTTCATAACCAAAAGGTGGATGATTCGAATGAGAGCTGGGATTTCTGGAACACCAGGAAGTCACCCAGACATCTTACAGTCAAAACTGAAATGTACGTGCTGTCACACAATTTGTGAAACTGGACAGAACTAATGCGGACAACAACATTGCGAGTGGACCTTAAAAGGCCGAAAATTATGGCGGGCCTCATCGTTTTCCGGAAAAAAAAAGAAAAAAAAGTCGTTTGTTTTTACCAAAATAGGGGACACAGACTACAGCGGCATGGGACCGTGATTCCCGGGGGTCCCATGCCGCCAAGTTCCCACGAGGTGGGGGTTAGCTCCCTCGAGAAGAACTAAATGAGGCGCCAGACCCCACCAACGAGCTGCTGTAATACAGCCGCCACAGCTGTGTAGGAGGCATCCACCCTTGCACACTGCGGGACGCCGCACCTGGGATATTCAAGGAGTGCGGTGTTCGCCAAGGCGTCTTTGACCTTGCGGAAGGCTTCCATTGCTTCTTGAGACCAGGCGATGGTGTCGGAGCTCTTCCGGTATGGCTCAATATGACGCGCGTGGTGGTTGGAAACGGCCTTTGACCTCAGCGGGAGAGTGCAATTCCAAAGGGAACGTTTCTTGGCGTCGTCTGTTCGAGCCTTCGAACTTTGATGACTGATAACATCAGTTTTCCTGCACCAATTTTTCTAATTCTTTTTGCGTTCGTCTCGGCATTTATTACTACAGGCATTCTAGCGCTCAAAAAGGCAGCCGCCAAAAACCGTCGCAGGGCAAGGGAAACGAGCATCTCCGTTTATTTGGATAGAGAGCCCACCTCTCCAGTTTGTTGTGATAAAAGTTAATTTGTTATCCTAAACAACGCGGTACCGCTTTGACCATTTGTATCCTAGCGTCCACACATGTGGACAAGACATATCAATGTAGTGCGATCTGGCTAGCCAACGCATTGTCTTAAAAATCGATTTGAAATGTTGGTACTGCTTCGGAATTTCATAAACACGAGTATATGTGTCCACTTCTGTGAACAAACAGCAGTACGTGCGCACAGAAAAACTGGCTTTTCTTCTCAAGTCGCTTGTACAGGTGTATGCCTACATTTTTTTATTGCGATAGCAATTATATGGACACTCTCGGCTGACTTTCGCCGTCGCCGTCTGTCGACGCCGTCATGTCCCGGATATGTATATGTATGTGTATATATAAAAAAGGCATAAAGAAAAATAAATCAGTTGAAAAAAATTCCAAACCACCTAACCGGGGATTCGAACCAGCGACCCTTCGCTCCGCAGCCTGCTGCGCTAGCCAACGCAGCCACACGTCATGCTCGTGCCAGCGATATAACGGCGAGCTATTCATTTGCACCATTTGCCGCTCGCGGTACGCAGATCTCGGAACAGCTTGAGCGTGTTTTCTATCACGCAACGCTTTTACAGTTTCTTTCAAATTGAAAACTGCCCTTCAGATGCTCACGAAAAAGTTGGCTCCCTTCTGTACCACTTATGATGTAGAAGGAAAATAAAGAACACCGGGCACACTTGGCGTCAGACGCCACTGCGTGGCAGGAGACACAGAGGGGTCATTCCACGTGCTGCAGTTTAAAAGAAAAAGAAGTATCAAACAGCGTCGAAAAGTCATTTAATCATATAATCAATCCTTGGCCAATCCCCCCTGAGTGGGTATGAGCCATGTCACAGACAACAACAACAACAACAACAACATCGTCGGCCTCTGCATTCTGGACACTCACAGCGCGTTCCTCAATACAAACACGTAACAACTGCGGCAGTTGTTAGTCCACTTGTCCTGTGTATACCTCTGCGTCCTTTTCGAGCGTCCTTCTTTGTGCTGCGGCGGCGCGTTGCAAGTATCGAGCAAACAGCGTCGAAAAGCTATATAATCATATAATCAATCCTTGGCCAATCCCCCTGAGTGGGTATGAGCCATGTCACAGACAACAACAACAACAACAACAACATCGTCGGCCTCTGCATTCTGGACACTCGCAGCGCGTTCCTCAATACAAACACGTAACAACTGCGGCAGTTGTTAGTCCACGCTTGTCCTGTGTATACCTATGCGTCCTTTTCGAGCGTCCTTCTTTGTGCTGCGGCGGCGCGTTACAAGTATCGAGCAAACAGCGTCGAAAAGCTATATAGTCATATAATCAATCCTTGGCCAATCCCTCTGAGCCATGTCAGAGGCAACAACAACAACAGCGTCGGCTTCTGCATTGTGGACACTCGCAGCGCGTTGCTCAAAGACAAACACGTCACAACTGCGACAGTTGTTAGTTCACGCTTGTCCTGTGTATATACCTATGCGTCCTTTTCAAGAGTCCTTCTTTGTGCTGCGGCGGCGCTTTGCAAGTATCGAGCTGCTTGTCGTTCTTTGTGTGACAAACTAAGTTGTTGCTATCGCATTCATTGCTTCTCTCTAGTGGCGAAACTGTGACTTTTTATACGTTCGCTCTAAATTCAATAGACCTTTTAATTATTCGGCTTTAATTCGAGAAAAGGAAGGGTTTATCTTGTTTTTGTGTGAGGCTTGTTGCACTGCGAACCACCACAGTTTTGTTGAGTTGGCGCTGCGGCGTCCACGTTTGTGGACGACAGTCATACCGAGTTCGTGTAAGAAGCTCACGGAACGTCAAATGGTGCTAGGACCCGCTTCGTTGCCGGGGGAACTCTGCACAAACCATTATCTGTAGTAAAGGTAAATACGACTTTTAGAATTTATCTTTACAATTTATTTGCTTTATTTATTTGCATAATTAGCGCGTTGAAACAGCGCCATCAACAAGGAAAGGCCTCGTGAACAATGCTTGCACATTACCTGCACATATTTACCGCCCACGCAAACGTCCATATGTATACAGAGAGTGAAGCGCCTTAAATTTCTTCTCCCCCCCGTCCATTTTCTTCTTCTCACGAAATGTATTTTGCGCCACATTCTATTGTACCGAAGTAATGTAAGCATTAACTCGTCCAAAAAGAAGTCCTTTTGGCGCATATACTGACCAAGATCTCTCTCATTTTTTGTTCTTTTTTCTTTCAGGCGCTACAGGTACACGGCGTACCGCCAGTTCGTGCGCTTGGTATGGCATCGCCTGGGAAAGAGAAATAGGAAGGTGCTGCCCAGCTGAGTAGTTTGTAAAATCAGGGACACCTTCACTTCAGAGGAGTACGTTGGGTTTAAGTACGCTGAGTATTAACCTGAAGGGTTGGTGAAATCGACTTATCGGGTAAAAGGGTTCCGACCAAAAACAACAAAATATATGACCGTCTACTTCTTCGGCTCCCCGGGGACCCTAAACGTCTGCTATTTTGGTTGCATGTGGTCGGCATCCTTTTACGCTTGAGTACGCAGAACATTTCATGCCCCCCCCCCCCCCCTCCCCTTCCCGTGGAAAAGAGAATGGAATAAACAGTGTACCAAATATGCAGTGTGTGTGCTGAATTTATCTTGAAAGTTACCTGCAACCAAATTAACATCACGCTCAACGTGAACTTCTCTTTGTACGTGTCAGCAATACCGTGATCTGCTTAGGTGAAAGAATACGTGCAGAATTTGTTTTCTCTTTTGACAGTACTGAACATTCCTTTATTTGTAAGTACAAATTTACATACACATTGTCACACACATTAATTTGCAAGCATCACGCAGCATTCACATCACAACAAAGAAACAGCATCTCGAGTTCTTGCAAACATCCCACAAAATTTTTGAGCACTTGGTTGATATGTTTTGGCAAGGGCAATAAAAATTGGGGGGACCCTTAAGCTTCGCCTTTAAGAGTTGAACGCAATAGCAATATCCTGTCCCTATTGCGTACTTCAATCACTTAGTGCACACTATCTAATGGGCAGCATGCTTTAAACCACGAGCAATTATGCGCGTGAAATGTTTTTGAACTTGCTATGTGCCCACTACGGGGTCTTAAGGGAATACGCCCAGTAACGTGTGCGCCTTTTGTCATGGGTGGCTGGCTTTAAACCACGATGTCGTTGTGATAGTCACATGTTCTGACGCCCGATGACAATGTACGCTTGTACCACGCACTATTACTGCAATATTACATGTTGTGTTGTGACGCCTGTATACAGCACGTGTGTGTTTGTAAAGCGTGAATGTGATTTTCACTGCATTTCCAAGCAGAGGAAGTTATTTTCACTGCATTTCCAAGCACACGCGTGGCTGTGTGATAGGAACCCTTACTTGCCACGCACACGGCCTGGGTTCGATCCTCACTCGGACCCGGAAATTTTTATTATTTATTTTATTTGCATCTTTACATTTTCAAGCAGACGAAGTTATTTTTGCTGTGATTCCAAGCAGACGCGTGGCTGTGTGGTGGAACACCTGCTTGCCACGCAGACGGCCTGGGTTCGATCCTCACTCAAACCCGGGAAGTTTTTATTATTTATTTTATTTGCATCTTTCTCGATTTTTCGGTCACGGACAAGATGATGATTTTTCGCTGACAACCAACGATGACGACACCAACGCCGGAATTTCTGCGAAACGAGCTCGTTAACGCTATCGCGTTAAAATGGCACACAACCAAAGCCACTATCAAGACCCAGAAGACGAGCCGCTTAGCAGTGTTTGGACATAATTCAATGCAACTCCAGGCACCTAATCACACACTATTTGCAAAATGTTACCTTGCAGGAAAACATGAAGTCACAGGTATTGCATAAACAATTCGATTTAACCACGCTAAAGCAAACATTTGCTAACATGCTATACAGAACCAAGCAAACTCCCTTCACCAGGGACTCAAAGTTCTGAAAATGTTTCAAGTAGTTGTGTAGTCTTCCGTTATGCATGTGACATTACCATGACATGTACCTCCGGTCTTTATAGGCTCACAGATGGCAATAGCAGTATGATTTTTGATTAGGTGTAAGCCTCTGTATGAATTCACAAAAGACAGACCACGTGAAGCATGTCTGTCCCAATCCACCCTGTCAGATTTTCTGCTATTCACTTCAAAAAAGGAAAGACTATTGTGGACACAGCAACAATGGGGCTCTTCGATTTTCGACTTCTGGCTACCCGCGGGCTGCCAGAGCCAGCCAGAGCGCGCTCGATTTTCTCGGGTTGCTCTCCCGCGGTGCACTCCCGGTTGGCGTTCGTTTTTTCTCGGGTTGGACGGTTCTGGCGACCCACGGGGAGCCTGAGAGTCGCCAGAAGCGTCCAGGACAATTTAGTCGTGGAAGCTCTCTGGAAGGTTTTGGGCTAGCAGACGCCGAAAAGAGACGACACGCGCTTGCCGCCATCATTGTGAGGACTCGACGGATTGCAATGTGGGCGCTTGGGGACTGCGCCTTCGCTTGCCATTACGCGTGGCGTTATCTTCTAAAGCGTGTTCCGCCGTGCGAGATGGGGAGATTACGAGTGGCGGCGAACATTTGAAGCTACTGTTTATCGCTTCTGTTATGTTTCCCGTGAAGCTTCCTTCCGTGAACAACGCGGCGAACTGTTGCCTGCTAACTGCGTCGTGCACATGTCTCAAAATTTATTTGCACGTTCGTACGCACGCATGGAGACTACTTTCGAGTTTATCTTTTTCGTAGTAGTAGTATTCGTTTGTAGTGCCGTGCTTGCTTTCTGTGCACTTGGCGAAGACGATTGTGGTCGAAGTAGCATTTCGCTCCGTCGTATGTTTGCGTGAGTGAACCTCTTCAGAACTTAACTATTCGGTCTTCGATGGTGATAGAATGCCCTGATTGAATAACAGAGATCGCGACAGTTGTTTTTGTGTGATGCTCGTTGGTCGCGAATGGCGTGCGAGCTTACTTCTATCTACGGGGCAGTATATGTGGTATGGTATTATGTTACGCTACGACGCGTCGACGTGAAAAAAATTCGGCAGATCCCACGTACCTTGAGAATCGATGTTGTGCGAAGCATATATGCGGAGGGAAGGTAACTGTGTTGTAATTTTTTTTATTGAGCGAAACGTTACGAAATGACGCTAAAGGTATGTACAAAGGTTGCACGCACAGACATATGTTGAACAGTCGCATATGTTTTATATAACCAGTTGTTTACAGTTGCGTAACGATGCTAGCAGCAACATGGGCATTAGCAACACCAGAAGCGGTAAGCTAATATGTAGCGCTTGTGCTCGCGAGGATGGTAGCCCTGGACACGGTTCTCATAGTAGCTCAAATGAATGCTGAGCTACATGAGGTTTTGGAAGTGCCACTCAGGACTGGAAAAGAGGCCCAGGCAACATCTGCCAGAACGAGTCGAAAACGCGTCATGCAGAAGTTTATTTTAGATATGACACGCACTAGTGGTACTGATACCACCACATTTCTGAAGTTAAGAAAAAACGCAAGTTGGTCAACGCGTGTGTGCGACGTAGTACGCGATAGCCGAGCAGGTATATCCTCGAGCTCTTGTTGGGAGACGGTCACTTTCGCGAGATTCTGCGTCGCGTTGTGCAGTGACTGTTACATGTACTAAGCAGACGTGAGCTTGTTAAGCCGTTAGCGGCGCGGCAGCTCACCTTGCATCGTTCTCGAGGCGCCGTGCGCCAGCTGGCTGTTTTGTTCGCGGACGGGGCGAGTTGCGCGTGATCTTGCTAGCGTACGAGGTCTTACCGCAAATGCGTTTGCTCGAGGATATTATTTCAGCTCTTCGGCAAACCTAGCCACATATTTCCAAGCGGGCAATGCAGGAAAAATCAACCCGCACGCGGCGCAAGGTTTCGTTTGCTGCCACGACGGTAGCGTTTGTTTACGTTTACGCTGGCTGTCCCAGCGTTCGATTTTGCAATCTTCGGGCAGCTTCGGGTTGTCACGGGTTCCCCTAACACGTGACCACGACGCTGTTTCCTGTCTCGACCAGGAACCGAGCTCGCTGACCGTCTGGCTAGCTCTGGCTGCCAGATAGCTGCCAGAGGTCTGAAAATCGAAGATCCCCAGTGCCACATCTGTTGGAAATCCATAGGAATCAAGAGAAAGATTTTCTAAAGCACTTCCGGCAATGCATTTTGTTTTTCTCCTTTGGGTTTCTTGTTCCAATAAACACCGTACATGGTTGAGACGGGTGGGTCTCTAACTTCTGTCACTCCTAAGAGTAAAGCACGCATGGACGCATCGGCGATGTGTGTCAGATGGGAAATAGAGAAGACACAAGCGTCTATGTCGGCGTCAAGGATGGTGCTCGATTCGACTGGATTCTGCGTCCTGATGTAGGCGTCTCAACTTGTATGTCACTGTATAGTATATTCTCGCTGTTGCAGAGCCCAGCGATCAACCCAGCCCGTAGGATCCTTCAGTGACAAAAGCAAACAGAGTGCACGATGCTCCGCAATTACAGATATAATCATGCCATATAAATATGGGCTGAACTTGCAGACTGCAGAGACTAGAGCAGGGCATTCACACTCGGCAATTCGATAGTTGCATTCTGCATGTTTAAGGAGGCGGCTTGCGTAGGTGATAATGTGGTCTTGTCCTCGTTGGCATTCGGCTAAAATGGCTCCGATCTTGCGCCATTAGCATCAGTTCGGACCTCTGTAGAAGTGAATGAGTCAAAGTGGGCCTGAAAAGGTGGTGTCGTTAGAATTGTGATGAGGTGATAAAAAGCAGCAGCTTGAATGGAACTCCATGTAAAACGCACGTTTTCTTTCAGAAAGTCGGTGAGTGGTCGAGTGATTGCTGCGAAATCTTTCACGAACCGTCAGAAGTTGGAACACCACAAAACTCCGGACGTCTTTGTCCGACAGGGGTAGAGGAAATTCGTTACTGCATGAAGTCACAAGCATGCTTCCTGAATATGATAAGACTATCTTGCTGCAAACGATGAAAGTTTCGGCTTAGAGTTTATGCCACCAGTTCAAGGTCAAGTTCAAGTTTATCCGTTGTTATTGCATGTTACAGAAAACGGGTTACATAATACATAGCGAATCAGGAGGTCCCAAAGTAAGAAACTGTCCGGGGGACCTCCTATCATTAGTGGTGTACATAAAAGGTAAGTAGCAGCAGCAAAAGCTAAAAGTGCGAGCAATTAGAAACTCAGTCAATACAGAACGATGTATACAAAAAAGAAAAATATAGATATACCATAGCATCATTACACAATAATAAAAACAATATACAATAAATTCCAATATAGGTAGGAATACAGAAGAATGAAGTGATGATGAAAATAAATTTATTATAGATGAACAAAAGGCTGGTTTAACAGTATTTTTTTTCATGTGCTTAAAAGATCGCAATGACCGAAATGACTTAACATGAAGAAGAGGTATATGATTCCAAAGATGAACACCATAAAATCGAGCTGTAAATCTGCCGTAGTTCGATCTTATTTCAGGTAAAAGAAGCGGTAGAGGAAATCTGTGACTGCATGAACTCCGTGACTGTCCAGTATGTTGTCTTATGGATGGTGTAATTCAATGTACAATACTCACGGATTCAAACGCGACATCAATTTTTTTGAGTATAACGACTGGTTTGTAGAATTTCTCGAGATAACCACTTTACGTCAGAACAAATCTGGTCTCTAATATAATGTCGGCTCTAATCTACCAGTTTAAGTCGAAATCAGCCATATGACCCGAACTGAAAACTGTGCAAACGAAAGTATGTGCGTTACTTAGCCCTAAACTGCACTGTTTCAATATGTCAGTACTGTACATTCGTCACCAAAGACGTGGCAAGAAAACTTACTTCAAAGAGCTTCAAACTTTGAACTGGTTGAATACTGATCTTTGGTCACTGACGTGTTGCAAATCTTGACAAGTGAGACTTCACTAGTGCAGTCTTGTCGACAGCTCCCAATGAACTTGAAACATAGGTGGTTCCACTGAAAGGCTGTCAGGAATGCTTCCGTCGAGTAACTCTTCAACAGGTTTGTTGCAACAGTTTGTGCAGGTTTGTCCACATAACCTGCACAATCAAGAGGCGCACTTGATTATAAAAGAAGCCAGGAGGAAGAGGGGTTCAGCCCCTTTTTCCTAAGAAACAAGGTTAAGGGGTGATTCCTCCCTTGACGACAGCCTAAAACTCATGCCTCTTTTATTATAGCGCTAAGTTTTGAGTTGTTTACTATGTGCCTAACAATAGAATCATTGTGTTAATAAGAACAGCTTCATGGTGCAGCCACAGCTTCCTACAATACTTACCCGAGGGAACTCTGGCGCTAGTGTCTATGGGAGCTGCAACGCACGGCGCATCAGACAGCATAGAAATGATATGTAGTACACGGATTTATCTACTCTTCAGATCGGCTCCGTTTGCCTCCGTGGGCCTGAGTCCACCTTGCCGCAATACAAAGTTCAGCAAAGGTGTAGCAGTTACGCTTCACCACGTTGACCTTTTAAGGCTCACCAATTCAAATAAGGCTCACGAAGTTCACAACGGTCCGTTCTTTTATTCGAAACAAAACCAAAACACAGCAATAAACAAAGCCACAAGTGCTTTCAAAGCCCGCAAGCTCAAAAACTAGGCAAATCCGTGTATTACCCATCATTCCCATGGTGGCTGAAGGATCGCAGCGCCAGAGTTAATTTTAGGAAACTCTATAGGTGCAGCTCTTCGTTTTAGCAGCAGTTTTCTGACATGAGCACGACTGTGACATGACAAGTAGAGGAGTAGTTAAATTAGGAAGAGGCAAGAAACGCCAAACGAAGATAATTCCAGAGCTCGCAGAAGTGTCATGTTTGCAAAAAAAAAGGACATCGTTTTATCTGTAGAAACTTCAAAGACAGTGCTATAATGTAGGCTAATAATATTGAAATGGCTGTTAGCAGACACACAAGGCTAAATGGTTCCCCGCAGGGGCGTCTGCGCGAGCAGACGTTAGGTGTGTGGCGACACCACGGACCCGAGCCAACGGGGGGGGTTTCGACCTCCTCCCACGCCTAGCCGTGCGTGGCGTAGCCGTGTCCGGGGAAAAGGGGATCCTGGGGGTTGAGCCGACGCTGGGTGATTGGACCTTTAAGGCCCCCCGGCAGAGGCAACACACCCCTTTGGCCCCAGCTTCACGTAGACGGCACCCCTGGGCTGACCCACCCAGGGGAAATCGGCAGTCGCCTTTTCCTCTCTCTCTCTACCCTTATCTTCGTCTTTCTCTCTCTTTTAATCTTTCCTGTCATCTCCTCTCTTCTATTCACTTCCAATCTTCCAGGCGGCAAGGTTTAACCTTGTGTGTGTGCCCTCTCTTGGGCACATTATATTTGGTTATAGTGGCTGTGTACAGCTGGCGTTGGCATGGCTTATATTAGTGTAAGTTCTGTCGCGTCCCCATGTTGGGCTCCATGGTGGGCGGCTGGCATGGCTGCCGAAACTAAACAATTTCTATGGCCTTCAGCTCATTTCCTCGACTCAATGATCGTCCTCTCTCAAAGAGGGGACGCACCGAAGAAAAACATGAACTTCTTTTTGAAGCCAAAAGAAAATTTCCCCCGATTCCACGTAATCCACTGTGAGACCATCGACAAGAATGCCAGAACAATCTCTCCCTTTATTGTTTCCAAATCCCTCACCAATACACACGGACAAGGTTATAAGGCTACTAGAATGGCTAGTGGGGACCTTCTCCTTGAAGTGCAAAGTAAGAGCCAGTACGATAACCTCTCAAAACTAGTCTCTTTTGGAAGCACTCCTGTATCAATAACACCACACCGATCCCTGAACAGCTCCCGAGGTGTAGTATCTGACCAAGACCTGCTCGACTTGACTAAGAATGAGCTCCTTGAGGGCTGGAATGAACAACATGTGACACATGTACAGCGAATTAAACTCCGACGTGACGATAAAGAAATACCCACAAAACACCTGATTGTTACATTTTCCACAAGCACCCTACCAGAATATCTCGAAACAGGCTACCTGAGGCTAAAGGTCCGACCATACATTCCCAATCCGCGGCGTTGTTTTAAGTGCCAACGTTTCGGTCACGGCTCTCAGAGCTGCCGTGGCCGTCAAACCTGTGCCAAGTGCAGCTCGCACGAACACCCTACAGACACCTGTGCTGAAACTCCCCACTGTGCAAACTGTGACGGCGGACACCCAGCCTACTCTCGCACATGTCCTTCATGGAAACACGAAAAAGAAATACTCACACTCAAGGTAAATGAGAACATCTCCTTTAGGGAGGCGCGCAAACGCCTTTCTTTTGCGCAGGGTCCTTCATTCGCGGACGTGGCACGCAAGGGGGGCAGTGCCACAAAAGTTCGCGGCGGCCGCACGCACCACTCCGAGTGGACGGGCTGCAGCGCCACTGGCCCCCCTCAGCGGAAGCAGCCCGTGCTGCTCCGCAACCAAAGGGTATGCAGGCCTCTGGACCTGCAGGCCCAGGGCCTTCTGTTCAGGCAGAAGGTCCCAAAACTGTGACACCCGTGCGCGTAACCCGCGGGCGGACATCCAGTGCCTCTGCCGAGGCAATGGAAACAACGGCAAGTCCGACGGCGTCTCCGGCGCCGAAGGATCGGCGCAGCTCCTTGGAGCGCGCCAAAAAAGCAAGAACTCCCGTCACGGGGCCTGACAAGGGCTCTCTGACCTAACGCAACACTCCTTCCAGTACACACAGCACTTATTCACACTCAAAATGGATACACAAATTATACAATGGAATGTAAGAGGTCTTATCAGAAACCTCGATGATATCCAAGAGCTGCTACATGAACACACACCAAAAGTGCTGTGTGTACAAGAAACACACTTAAAATCCAAGAACACCAATTTTCTACGTCATTACGTTATTTTCAGAAAGGACCGGGATGATGCTGTGGCATCATCTGGTGGCGTGGCAATGATAGTTAGTCCAGTGGCTGTTCGAGCAGTTCTTTTGAACAAACTTATCACCATCTGCTCTCTCTACATACCCCCCACACTACCGTCTTGAAAAACATGAATTCCAGTCCTTAATAGATGAACTACCAGAGCCTTATCTGGTCCTTGGGGACTTGAATGCACATAGCGGTCTATGGGGTGATCCTCGCTGCGATGCACGAGGGCGCCTAATTGAACAGTTCCTTTTTTCCTCCGGTGCGTGTCTGTTGAATAGGAAAGAGGCCACGTATTATAGCCTCGCCAACAAAACCTACTCGTCCATAGACCTCAGCATTGTATCTCCATCGCTTCTACCCCTACTACACTGGAAAGTCATAAATAATCCTTTCGGAAGTGACCATTTTTCTGTACTTCTGAGCACACCAATATCAAATGAATGTCCTCCACAGGTTCCTAAATGGCTCACAGACAAAGCTGATTGGGAACAGTTTCATGAGATTACCCGTTTAAGTTGGAGTAACATGTCTGGCCTAAGCATAAATGCAGCCGTAGAGTACTTTACAGCTTTTCTGGTAGATGCTGCAACCAAATGTATCCCACAAACAACTGGACTGCCCGGCAAGCCACGTGTCCCTTGGTGGAACAATGAATGTAGAAACGCCCGAAAAAAGCAAAACAAAGCATGGAGGTTGCTCCGGAACTCACCGACAGCCGAGAATCTTGACAGCTTTAAAAACATTAAATCTCAAGGCAGAAGAACGCGCAGACAGGCTAGAAGGGAGAGCTGGCAGAAATTTTTATCCGGAATAAATTCATATACACAAGAGGCGAGAGTGTGGAACATGGTTGGTAAGGTAGCAGGACGACAAGCACATTCACTTCCTTTAGTAACTACACAGGGCGACAGCTTGGAAGACCAGGCGACCTTCCTCGGCGCACATTTCGAACAGGTCTCCAGCTCATCGCACTACACTGCAACTTTCCAACAATACAAAACAAGAATCGAAAAACAGAAACTAGAGCTCAAATCCACAAAACACGAGCCATACAATGAACCTTTCGTCTTAGCCGAGCTACAGGCGTCGCTAAACTGTTGCAACGATTCCGCCCCAGGCTCTGATCGTGTAGTATATGAAATGTTAAAACATCTGCCCTCTGAAACTCATAAGTCCATTCTTTCCCTATATAATGCGGTTTGGTATTCCGGCGAGATCCCCTCTGCCTGGAAAGAAGCCATAGTTATTCCGATTCTGAAGCAAGGCAAGGATCCATCCTCCGTTACCAGTTACAGGCCCATCGCACTAACAAGCTGTCTGTGTAAACTTTTTGAAAAAATGGTGAACCGCCGGCTAATACATTTCCTTGAAACAAACAATCTACTGGATCCATACCAGTGCGGATTTCGCGAGGGCAGATCCACCACTGACCACCTCTTACGTATCGAGGCACAAATCCGTGACGCTTTTGTCCATAACCAATTTTTCCTTTCCGTGTTCCTCGATATAGAAAAAGCTTATGACACTACATGGCGCTTCGGTATACTGCGAGACCTCGCACATTTAGGTGTGCGGGGCAGAATGTTAACCATAATCGAAAGTTACCTGTCCAATCGGACATTCCGTGTCCGAGTGGGCACTGTTCTGTCTCAAACATTTGTCCAAGAAACAGGAGTGCCGCAAGGTGGCGTATTGAGTTGTACGCTATTTATTATCAAAATGAATTCTTTGCGCCTGTCCATGCCCCGCAATATGTTTTATTGCACATATGTCGACGATGTTCAGGTCGGTTTCAAATCGTGCAACCTTTCTATTTGTGAACGGCAGGTTCAGTTAGGCTTGAATAAGGTATCTAAATGGGCAGACGAAAATGGGTTTCAGCTGAACCCACAAAAGAGCACTTGTGTCCTATTCTCCAGAAAGAGAGGCCTTCACCCTGATCCGGATATTCACCTGTACGGTCAACGTCTGTCTCTAAAAACTGAGCATAAGTTCCTGGGTGTAATATTAGACACCAAACTAACCTTCATACCGCACATCAAGTATCTAAAAAAGAAGTGCTTAAAAACCATGAGTATACTGAAAGTGTTGTCACGCACTACATGGGGTAGTGACAAAAAGTGTCTGATGAACCTACATAAAAGCCTCATACGCACGCGCCTAGATTACGGGGCGATAATCTACCAGTCTGCGACTCCAACTGCACTAAAGATGCTTGATCCTGTTCACCATCTAGGGATTCGCCTTTCTACGGGTGCTTTTCGCACCAGCCCCGTAGAAAGCCTCTACGTTGAATCTAATGAGTGGTCGTTGCACCTGCAGAGAACCTACATGTCCTTTCTCTATTATTTCAAAGTGAACGCAGACAAGGAACACCCTTCACATTCTACAATTAATGATAACTCCAGCTCTGCCCTATTTGAAAACCGGCCTTCGTTCAGACAGCCCTACTCACTTCATGTGAGGGGCCTAGCTGAGGAAACGGGTGTGCCACTTGAACACCGTTTGATGGCTCCCGCAGCGTATCTGCCGCCGTGGGAGTGGCAGACTATAGATTGCGACGTGTCGTTCTTAGAGGTTACGAAGCACCCGCCCATTGTACATATCAGTACATACTTCCTTGAACTGCAACACAAATACACATGTCCTGAATTCTTTACAGATGCCTCAAAGTCTTATACTTCTGTGTCGTACGCAGCGGTCGGTCCATCATTTTCGGATGCCGGCGTTCTGCATCCTGATACAAGCATCTTCACCGCTGAAGCATATGCGATACTTGTGGCTGTTAAACACATTAAGCAACTAAAACTACAAAAGGCAGTAATTTACACGGATTCCCTAAGCGTTGTAAAAGCTCTGAAAACACTTAAAAAACACAAGAACCCGGTCCTTGTCTCCCTTTACTCATCTTTATGCAGAGCCTACACATTCAAACAGCATGTCATAGTGTGCTGGGTGCCAGGGCACCGCGAGATCCAAGGTAATGTGTTGGCGGATAAGCTGGCCGCATCCGCCCACGAGAACACTGCCGATACATCCACGCCCGTCCCTGCGCTGGACTTAAAACCTTTCCTTAAACGAAAGCTTAGAGCTTATTGGCAGAGCACATGGGATAGGCAGACACAAAATAAAGTACACGTTATCAAGCCGCACCTTGGTAATTGGCCGCAAGTATCGAAGTCACGCCGCACAGAAGTTACACTTACAAGGCTAAGAACAGGACATACACACAGTACACATTCATACCTTCTGTCCGGTGGTGATCCACCTCTGTGCGATAAATGTGGTGGATCACTCACTGTCCTGCACATACTTATTCAATGCAGTGAATTAGAGTCTATTAGAAAAAAGCACTTTCCATTAGCCTACAAAGAACAAATCCCACTGCACCCGCGCATGTTCATCGGCGAAGAACCGATTTTTAAATATGAGTCATTGTTTGCGTTTTTAAAAGATATTCATAGCTTTCAGATCATATATCAAGGAAATCCGTAGCACGACCTCTCAACAGAGGTTGTTGCTGCGGTAGCTACTCTCACAAGCACCTTCTTCCCAGCCTTTGGCCTCAAAGGCCTTGAGGAGGCATTGGTGCAATTTTACGATCGCTTACTTGTATATACCATGGTCATTTGTGATTCATTCCATCCCCATAAATCACATCACGTATCAGTGCCATAATTTTATACTCTACACACACCTTTTACGCTTGTTTATAGCGCGTGATTTTAGGCCTCTATACAGCCGTAATACACCGTCATCGCAATCATTGGTCATCGCCTACATCACATAAAAGACATGGCGCTCTTTGGCCACACATGGCCCTTGCGCCACAAAACTCCACTAATCATCATCATCAAGGCTAAATGGTTCATATTCAACTGGCAAAGTTCCAACATTAAATAAACTTCATTCACCTTTGCATCACAATTACTACAAATAACAGCTGCAGATCATTGGGAGAGGCCTTTGTCCTGCAGTGGACAAAAACAGGCTGAGAATGATGATGATGATACTTTCCTTAGCTATCTTGTCTGTTAGTTCTAATTTATGTTGTGTCTAAGAAAGAAAAGCGCGCTCCTAAAATTCCCCTGTCGTACAAAATAAAATAAGCTTTATCTCACTGAAACTGGCCACTGACTGCTACTGCTGATGGAACTGAGATACACCTGACTTTTGTAATGACAGGGCTTGTCTTCCATATTGACGCACATGCTGCATTACAGTGAAAGCAGGTTTTCGAGATTGTAGTCATGCACCACAGTTGAAACTCGACTTAATGAAGTGATGCGCATTCACAAATTACTTTGTTAAATCGGGAACGTCATAACACGTGGAAATGAATTTCCCAAACATATATTTGCCCCAAAGTGTTACCCTAAAACTACCACGGCATTGTAGTTGCGACTAACCTACACCTGTGTGTGTGAAAACGACGTGAGGGCGGCATGGAGCCTTCCACGTCGCCCTAGCATGGGAGGCCCTGTGTGAGAGCAATGCAGGCTAGGTCACGTGAAGCTATGGCTGACTGTCAATGTGCAAAGACGGGAGAACGAAGGCAGCGATTATGCAAGCAGGCGAAGCAAGAAAGCTGCAAGTGGACGGTAGCCATTTGTTGCATAAACCATGGAATAGCAAAAGCAACCACCGTAGTGTTCCTGTGAGAGCATTTACAGGGACTTTATAATAAACCCTTGCCACCCCCCAGTGCAATCTGATACATAGGAGCACTGGTGAGTGCTGTGTCCATTGTTTAGAGCACAAGCGCGGCAAGCAGTTTCATCCAAATAAAGCTAGGGTCGTAACTAGGGTGGCGAGATGGTTTAATGCAATCGCGCTAAAAGGCACACTCGAAGAACAAGCCACCTGTAACAAAATTAGAAAAAAGAGTTACGGCTCTTTGAACCAATTTTCTTCAAAGAAAGGTTTTCCAAGTCAAAATCGGTGCCTAGCTAGCTTTCTTAATTTGGTTTGATGACAACATTCAGCCCGACGGGTACCTGAGGGAGAATTGCAATTTCTTTGTTAAATCGGGAAACTCCGTAAAATTGGGTTTCGTTACTTCCAAGTTTCAACTGTAGTACTCTACCTCGCAGCTGCTGTTGTATGTAACCTGCCAAAAGCAACATCAATGAATGAGAAATGTCACTCTACAAGCAATACTGATACCATAAGTGGGCTCTTGCTTTATAGATGATACAGTTGCATCACCCCTCCTAGCCTTAGGGTGCTTTATCGTTAGGGTGCATTTTCGTTGAAATGCAACGCAGAGATCGCACACCTCAAGTAAATACACATGGAATTAAATATTTCATATCATCCTTGACAGATCTGTGAAAAACGTGCAGGAAGCAGTGCGACAATACTGACGTAAAAGTGTTTCTTATCAAGAATGTGCCATAATGAGCAAAACTGCAACAGGAAACTTGAGTGAGAGTCTGACTTGATCTGCAATGCACACAATAACTGCATGGAGTCTATAACTTCCATGATAAAATTGATAACTGTAATGATGAAGGAACTGAAAGATCACTCATGAAAGTTTCCCTTTCAGAAAGCAAGCTTACCTTATAATAAAGTAAGATGTTGTTATAAACACGTGTGCATCCTTGCCATTTGTTTGGTAATGGCAAGCTTCCAAGTATGAATAAGATTCAGCACAGGGGTACACCAGTGAAATATGATAAAGGTTATATCACCAATGGTACATAGACTGTACAGTAAGTGCAAATCCTTGTTGACGGGGATTGTTCCTATCAAGAACCGCTTAAGCTAACGTTAGGTACAGAAAATGCATTAGGCCTAAGGCGTTATGCTTCAGCAAGACAGTCTGGATAAGCCTGAAATTGCACACAGCCATTCATGAAATAGAAAGTATTTTCACAAGTGCTTGTAACACCCATGCAGTTAACATCTTGTTTTAACTACAAATCCAATATTTCGAAATGTCTGAAACGAACTTACCTTCCAAGCATTCCGTGGTATGAAAAAGAATATGCCTTGGGTGCAAACCGGTTTATCACTGAATGAAAAGCTTCGAAGCCAAATGTTTGGAAGTTCGGAGACACTTCACGAATGTCGTCAAAGAGCCTCTTGTTTCCGAGCAGGCTGGACAGGTTATGAAATGCATCAGTGCCTGCATGATTGTAATAGAAAAAGTACAAAGCGGTCACTACCATCAAATCCCGAGCAAGCCCCCCCCCCCCCCCCCCCCATACGGTCAATTATAATTGAACAACATTTGGAGGGTGGCCCTTGCTCAGTCATGGATCAAAATTCAACATGGCAGCGTAAGAGCCGCTACGAATAAAGAATGCACACCCATGCTTCTAGTGAAATGCTTTATTGAATTCGCATGCATTCACTATTTTCATTCGCTCTCGTTGGACAAAGAAAAACAGTGAAAATGGTGGGAGGAGAGAGAGGCCGAATAGTTGATATCTCCCGATGAAGGGAAGCGGGCGCTTACTCAGGATTTTACGGTAGTATCACAGTATTGCTGCAGTGCAGAACAGATTTTCTTCTAGCAGTACCAAAGAATGTAATATAATAATATCAAAGGTTGGATAGCAGATGTTTGCCTTTAATCACACATAAAAAAGGGAGCTGTGAAAGAATTGACGGCAGTGAATGAGACTAGTCAAGCATGCCTCTGTGGTCACATGTTGCATCAACATAGTAATTTAGGTTCATTGCAAGAGAGCCCTCTTTTAGTCTTCTCGATGTAACTTCAGCCTTGCGAACCCTCTCCACCAATGAGAAGTTTCCAATCTTGTCAGCGCACTTAATCTTGCATCTCCCTCAGCTGTATTTCCTTTCCCTCAGTATCTACCATGTTACCGTACTAGACGACCTGTTACTGACCGACCATGTCTGATTCCTGATTGCATGTCATAAAATTTCTTAGTGTGGCACACCAGCTTATCATCGCTTTATTACATTGCAAGTTTACCTTTAATTATAAATTATCTCTTCCTGGGCCAACTTTTGATGATTACCTTTGTATTCTGCATATTAAATGTAAATCTTAACCAAAAACTGATAGTTCAAGTGCTCGATCTTTTGTTAAAAGTCCTTTTCTCTATTACTAAATATGAAAATCTCAAGCAGATTACAGATTGCTTGAAAACATGTCATAGGTAGCTGTCATGTCATGTCATGTTGTGGCACCATTTTTCCCTTTCCGTGATGAGGACTGTACCTGGAAATATTCATTGTCGTGGCTCAAGACCACAATGCTGGCAGTCACCGTAGTGGTCGCCGTGTCCATGATGCGTATCTTGCACATGGTTTAGTACAGATAACCACACTGCCACACTAAGCTCAGCATCACCAGAGCCGCGCTGTACACAAAAGTAGAGGTAGGTTGATAATGGACCGTGTCCACAAGCCAATAATTCCGGAACCCGTACGCTTGGCAGCTTGCAGAAGGTTCTTGTTCAACCCTGCCACACCCGAAATTATGGTCATAAGAAAGTGTAGTAAAGCACTATTGTGAAAAAAGAAAAAAGCTTCTCACATTTGCCAACATGCCAGGCGTCAACCAAATGGTTCACATCAGGATTTTCCACTTTGAATTACCTGTGCCGGTGGCCAACAAATGGCTACATCACAGCTAGACCTAAATTGTCTTTGTAAATAAACGCACAAAGAATGTGATTTTACTATGTTATGCACAATTCCCTTTTCCACTGTTATGAAAAGAAAAGTTGATAATTTCTTGCCCAATTGTTAGTAAATTACTTTGCTTCTTTCTCTTCCCTGAGTAAACAGAAAATAGATGTGCACGTTAGGTTTCAATACAGGCTACAGAATGATCAGTACGTAGCTGTTCAATAACACAAAAAGTAGCTCGCTTACATGTCACAGGTAATGTAATGGTGAATATCATGCATGCCTTAATTGCACAGCAATGTGTACGGCTAGCATTGCATGTTGAATTTCATTATACACCTTGGTATAATTTTTTCCGCCAGCATTACCACACTTTCGCAATATCTGCAACTTGACTCTACAGGTTGACTTATCACAGAGGGCATTTTCAACATCCCACTATTGTATGCTCTTGATCATTCATGAGTACCGTCTTCACTCCAGAATGTACAGATACTTTGCAAAAAGAACGAAAAACTGAGACAGCTTCGCACTAGTGGTGCCAAGCCTAAAGGAAGTGCAGAGATAGGCGGCCTTCCTTGTTTGTTTCCCTTTCCTTTTCTTTTTCTGTCCGTTTTTTCCAACTGCCTTTTTTTTGTCCCAGTTTACTTCTATTTCTTTCATTCTGTCTTTATTTCTTTCTCCTTCCACCTTCCCTTCTATTCCTCCTTCTCTTTTATCTGTTTGTCCCTGTATTTTTTTTAAATCTCTTTTTCTGTCTTGTTCTCTGTTTTTCTATCTCTGTTTGTGTCTGTTTTTTTCATCTCTTTTTCTCTCAATATATTTCTTTCTGTCCTACTTTTACGAATTTCATTCTTTCTCTCTGTCCTTATTTTCTCAGCATCAGAGTTATTGCATCCCACGCCATACAATTCGGGGCACGTGTTCCAGGAGCGGAAGAAAGATCGTGTGCAGGTTCATGAGGATGATTATTTGCTTTCGCGATTATTGGAGCTTCTCTGAGGTTAAACAGCTCTGCTGTTAAAAAAGACTATCAGTGTTAGTCTTTGTCAGCTTTCACATTAAGTTTGACAAGTGCTTTCGGAGCTCCTCAAACTGACCTGCGCACTTGGGGATGGCGATGAGCCACCACTTCGTTGACATGTAGACCGCTTGTTTCAACGTAATGGAGAGCCCTCTTCAGGCCTTTAAGCTCCATGTGTGTGCTTAAGGGTACTTCATTCCACTAGACAAAACACAAAACGACTACTGCAACCATAGGTCGGCAAAACAAAGTGAAACTCACTCAGACTCACTCAAGAAATATATCTTGGGCTTTTGACTCACTCGGACTCAGACTCACCAAAATTTTCCTGAACCCAACTCACTCGGACTCACACTCACCAAAATTTTCTCCAGACGGACTTACTCGGACTCAAACTCACCAAAATATTACTCACCCGGACTCATTCAGACTCAGACTCACGGCTCGATCTGAGTCTGAGTGAGTAGTGAGTCGACTCATGAGTGAGTTCGCCGACCTATGACTGCAACACACACACATGTACATAAACACAAATAGCCTTCCAAAGAAAAAAAAATCTTGCACATTAAAATGCTAATATTGGATGCTTTTATTGTAGTACTCCAGCAGATGCTACTGTACACTCATTGGTCATAAGTAGGGGTGTGCGAATAGTGAAATTCCGTCTCGAATCGAATTCGAATCGAATAGTGGCCGGGAGTGTCGAATATCAAATCGAATATCAAATACCAAAGATTTTGTTGAAAATTGAAAGAAGTAAAGAAATGCAATCTGCTCATGTCCTCGCTCACATAACGTGCTGAGTGACTGCCACCGAAAGGCTACAAAGGTTGTCATGCAGAAACACAAGCTGTTCCACATGAACTTGCTTCAAACTTTTTCACTGTGATGTTATGGTGCGTCCTGCAGTTCTGTTGAAAACATGTGCTCAGTGCGAGCCTCAGTAGCAGGGACGAAAAGGTATGGCAAAGAAATTTTGGCAATACCTGGATAAAGTGCAGCTCTATGCGTTTAAATTATTTCAAAGGATCATCATTTCTTGGGGTCAGGAGCTCATTCAAGTATTTTTGAACCTCTTTGCTATAAAGTTTGAGCTCAGTGCTGGTTATTTTTTTACTCTAGCAGTTGGACAGCCTCCCTCTGACATTTTCTGCGGCAGACATGACGTGAGAAAATTACATAATCTCCTTTAAATTAAACATGCGCTGACGTTTGAACCAGTATATTGCTGAAAGTCTTAACGCAAGGCCTTCTGTAACAACGTCAATGTTAGATTTAGCCACCCCACCCTAACCAAGTTCCACCATTGGCCGTTGTTGCGCTTTGGATATTCGTCCAGTCGAATTATTCGAAACTTCGAATACTAGGTATTCGAAACTCCAATCGAATTATTCGATTCGAATTCGAAACTCGAATATTCGCTCACCCCTAGTCATCAGTGACCAGAAGAAACACATGGTCATGAACAGTGTGTGTACGTCAGTACAGTCACTGGTCATCAGTGGTCATCATAGGTCGGCAAAATAGTTGGAACTCACTCAGACTCACTCAACAAATATATTCTGCTCTGAGTGCTCACTCGGACTCATACTCGCCAAAATTTTCCTCAACCGGACTTCAGTGTTTTTGTTTGCCCGTCGAGGGCGAAGAAAAATATTTAATGATTGCATATTCAATGAAGCATTTGATGAGAAGCACGGGTGTGCACATTTTATTCTTAGCTGTTCTGCAACCACCTTGAATTTTTATCCATGACCGAGCAAGGGCCCTCCCTCCAAACCTTGTGGGATTATTTTACACCGCAAGTGGGGCTCTTGATTTTACGGTATGCAGATATTACAAAAAATTTTGAAAATTTCAGGTAACGCGTGTGATCGGTCAGCAAAATTGTCCTTATCTCAAATGGTTACTTCAAAGGGTTGCTTAACAGTTTTTGAACATCCTCAGAATTCACAGCAGATTAGTAGTCGAGCATCTTGTTAACATGTGAGAGAAATGTAGGACTGCAAGGCATATGGAATTTGTACTCTCATTTCAGATACAGCTACTAACGGCTCACCCTCCCCTCGGCAAACTGAAACAGCTATGGACAATGGCTGACTTGTTGATTGTGAACACATCCTCAGTAATGTTTATATGGGTAATATTGAGTTCAACAAACAACAAATATAAATTTATCTCACTTCGGAAACACCGAAGTTCCAAATCCGTCAGCACGCTGGCCTGTGCATGCTTTTTCTTTTATGTGTCTCCCAGGCTAGACAATGTGGCAGACATCATTTAGTGCTTAGCGAATTGAAACTGCTTCAAAACACGCTCTCTTGGTTTCGCTACTATCCGGCATGCAACCTGACACAGTACAACACTAGAAAGTACCAGGTACTCGCACCACTCGGCCATACTTTACGACAACCTTAGCGTGGTAGCACCAAAAGTGATTGTGTGCTGCTTAGTTACCGCGGCCCCAAACGGGGTGCCGCGGCAGCAGTCTCATGATCATACCACTACTGTAGTTTTTTTTTTTCAATATTGGGTTGAGGCAGTTTATCGTGAGGTTTATGGCAGCAATCGTACAATCGGGAAGACGAGCCAGAGATCGGCAGTCTCCCTGGCAAATCAGGAGACTTGGCTGGCATGTGATGTTACAGTGTGTGCACACCATCAATTTTGTTACACGGTTACCTAGATGTTTTGCTTTAGCACTGAACAATGCGCTTTTAGATTCATTGTACACCCAGACTTACCACATCACAGATAGTTTAGGAACAACTTTCGCATGTAGTTGAAAGCCACGAGGTGAAATGAGACACAGTGCAAGGAGAAAATTTTTCTATAATTTTACCAGCACAACTTTCATCTCATTGACGCTGTTCGTGCTGTTCTCCAGCAGCGAGTACACGCCTTATTTTGCACAGTAGCCAGGGGAATCCGCCCTGACTGCCCCCCCCCCCCCCCACCTACCTTTGCAGCACCTCCACCTGACACAAGTCTGTGAACATGCAGCTCTTCGTCATTCCACACCTGCAATGAGTGCCAAAGTTACTTGAATGTTTAACTCCTAAATATTTAGAATAGGCTCTGTATGGGCTGCGATGTGAAATGCAGGGCTTTAACCGTTTGCAGTCCGAAACATTTACCCACCTTCCATCCATTCCGGTGCGAAAGTGAAGAAATCTAACTTCAAGTAAAAGAAGTTTACCTACTCATTTAGACATTATGTGTAATGCAGTGGGAAAACGTGTAAATGCCACGAAAGAACTTGTTGAGCAGTACGAGCTGCTGCAGTCGTGTTGCATTATTGGTGGCGCTTGACAAGGGTTATGAAACGAGTACTGAGTAAAGAATGAGATAAAAATACGACTATCACAAAATACTACACTAAATCATGAAACAGATTCACACCAAATGTCTCTCAGTAGGATGAGGTATGCATTGCATTAACTTGTGCAGTTTTCATGCTATTCAAAGGCATAAGTGACACAATTTTGAGATATCGCAAAAGGGACATTTTTCGTTTCCTTGGTATGCAGTGTTAATTAAGACTCTCCGCACACCAGAGTCATCTAACACGTATAAAATATTTTCTTTGGTTTTAAAGTTTTCGTCGCTGAGCATCAGTGAGCCAGCCCCACTGCAATGGATATTATCCCGACAAGTCAACACAGTTTCACTGAGTTTGCGAACTCTGCGTCCTGCATGCAGCCTAAATCACAGAAAGCACTGTTGGCGTCGCCAGAGACTATGCACTAATCTTTGTTTACGTGCACCACGAGCAAATGGCAAATCTACCGCTAGTACGCCTCGAATTGCTGTCTTTCCGTGACGTCACACTGCCATGACACGTCACGGAGAAGCCGTTCCTCGGTATCGAAACCAAAAGTGTATTTTTACAGTAACGGTATTAAAGATATATGCGATGCATTCCCAGTCACCACAGTACTCTTCTTAGGGTTCTCGAAACCAGTGTTCTTATTTAGAGCAACAATCTGAAGATATTTAAAATTCGAGTCAGTACTCCTTTAAAGTCAGATCAGTAAAATTGTGGTATAGAACATTTCATCACCTTGTTCACTGCAGGAAGCAGCAGCTTGCGTTGCAGGCGATGGTATGTTCTCTCACTAAAGCAAGGGATACCACCATTTTCTAGAAAACGCAAGGACTGCTTGATGCTGCAGCCAGTAAACAAAATAGATGCAGCAAGCGCAACATCTCCTGCAGCACGCTTGCCCTTTTTTGGCTGACTGAGCCAAACATGTAAGTGCTGGTTCATGCAAATTGAAGTCACTTTAACAAGGGTGGCCTTGACCTGCAAATGCGATATGGAACAAAATGAGCATTTAAATCTGCAATAGTGTCTAGAAAAACACAGGAAGCAGGCTACAACTGAAGTGGATGAACATACAGAGCAAACAGGCATGCCCTCTAAGGTAACATGTTTAGATGGGAATGCAAGTAACATGCAAGGGCAAGTACGATGTAGGCAAGCTTTGTAAGTTTGATGAAATATACTGAAGCATGAAATGTGATTACGAATCTTGCATCCTGCCGGAGGCCTTGAATTGCTTAGTGAATTTTTTGCCCGCCCTCAGATATGCAAACCACACTTTCTGACTCAATGGCTCTGTTGTCTGGTTTTATCTTTTCTTCTTCGTTAGTTATTGCTGTGAATCTTACACTGCTCATTGCTTGTCAGTGCTTTTACGCCATAATTTATTTACCATTTTCTGTGAGAGAAAAAGAAAATATGCACTCCTTCACTGAGGCTTCTGCAAGATCACATGACTGGCAGAATTTGCATAGCTGCAGTAGGCACTCTTAGTGAACGATGAACTTCCTGGTGTCAGGACGGTCATGTGCTGACCTGTAATTGAACAGTTTTCATAACAAACACAGGACTATTCACCTTCTTATTAATTGCCTGTCTTTGAGCAAAAACATTGAGCTGAACGCTGTCAGTGACCACTGTTTCTTAAAGGGGTACTGACAAAAACTTTGGCTTCGCTTTTTTTTTGAATTTTTTTTTGCTGCAGTGTGTTGCTGGAGGCCTGTTAGTCATAACACGGCACATCTTTTGCTGCAGCGCGTGACAGGTAATTAATTACAGCCTCCTCATTATCGGCCA